>JAAGWQ010000133.1:0-203678 GCA_013396295.1 Fusarium heterosporum | reverse complement strand
ACCACCGCCGCCGCCGCCACCACCACCTCCTCCGATCAAGTTCCAGAACCAACCGAAGGGGAAGATGACAATAGCGACACCATTATCATCTGTAGTGGTTGTAGTGCCTGTGAAGGTGGTGAAGTCTGGGTTCTGTTGCGCAACATAAGTAGCTGTGCTGCCATCTTCTCCAGTGACAAGTGCAGCTCCAGGAATTGTAGTGGCAGGCGGAGCGGGGTCGGTTTGCTTGGGAGGTCCCTCAGTCTGGCCCGGATTCTCATCATGCTCAGTCTGACCTGGGTTTTCATGAGGCTTGTCCTCAGTTTCTGTGGGCTTGGGGGCCCCGGCCTCAGTGGTGGACTCCACAGGTGCGGGTTGAGGTTCAGTGGTTTGAATTGGGATTTGTGAAGTCTCAGTGTCCTTGGGGACGTCTGCAATGTCCGTTGTGGTAACAGGCTCTTGACCCTGAGTCTCGGTCTGCGGAAGAGGGACTACTTGCTCTGTCGTCTGAGTCTGCTCCTCGGCCTGTGTGGTAGTTTCAGGCTGAGGAGGTACATCAGTAGACACCTCAACTGGTCCAGTCTGAGAGGTTCCGTCGACAGCAGTGTTTGTGTCTTGACCAACGTCAGTGGCAGGACCAGTGGTAGGTGCCACGTCAGTAACTGCTGCCTCAGTTGTGGTGTCCGGAGTCTCGGGCACAGGGACAGTCGTGTCAGTCAGGACTTGAGGAAGACCGGCATCGGTAGTAGTATCTGGTCCAGCAGGTATAGGTCCCGTGGTAGTCTCAGGCCTCAAGATTGCCTCAGTCGTGGTGTCTGGGGACTCGGGCACAGGGACAGTGGTGTCACTTGGAACTTGAACAAGACCTGTGGTAGTCTCAGGCCCTAAGACTGCCTGAGTGGTGGTGTCTGGAGATTCAGAACCAGGTACCAAGGCAGTATCACTGGGAACCTGAGGCAAGCCGGTATCAGTGGTTCCAGGCCCAAGAACAACGTTGTTGGTCGTTGTGTCTGGACCTGGAACGAATGGAGCCGTGGTGGTGTCACCTCCAGCCACTGGAGCTTCTGCTGTGGTGTCAATCACAACAGCGCCCGGTTGAGTGGTAGTGTTTGGGTAGACAACAAAGCCTTGCGTCGTAGTATCACGAGGAATCTCGACAGGCTCCTCTGGAGGACCAGCGGTTGTAGCCTCAACCGCCGTATCAATCGTTGTGGGCAACCCCAGGCCAATGGTAGGCTCAAAGGTTGTGTCGCTCCCAGTGGTAGTAGTGACAGTGTCTTGCTCGGGAATATCTTGCGACAGAGCCGTTGCAACGCACAGCGCCAGAGTGCTGAGCTTCCATAGCGGCGCCATGGTGGAAAAGACAGGGAACTGAGCGAATGAATTGAGTGAATGAATGAGTGAACGGCCTTGAGAAAAAAGGAATGAAGTGTGAAAGAGTGTAAGTGGTCAGGCAGTGACTGATCCAGTCTTGTAAAGAGAGACGAAGGGCATAGGAGCCGGAGGTATTTGGAGGTTTAATCAAGTAAACACTCTTCCAGCGCAGCCCCAAGACCCACGCGGATGACAGGTACGGCACGCTAATTCCAGGTACGTAGCCTCGCTATCTTGCAACATAATTTTAAATTCATAAGCGCGCGTGCAGTAGGATCGGGGGCCAGTTGGAGAATACTGTGGGATTGTAAGGCATAACCGTTGGAGATTAAGGAGGCTGACGCTGGATGAAACCGGGAGGATCGCCAAGGCATATTATACGCAGACACGAGCGCGGCTAGTGACTATCTCAATTAAACATGCTAGAAACAGAACTTCATTCTCCAAACAATTGGGGGCCATTGCCTTGTAGCCCACAAAAGTCAGGCTGACAATCCACTATTTTAATTGTTGGTCCAGGACAGAATGCTATGCGACATCGGGGGCTATTCCTCAACTGGTAATTATCGTCCGACATCGTGTTGCAGTCTCAATTATAGATCCTTGAATCTGAATCCTATCACCTCGCAGGCTTCTTGCTAAGCCCACAGAAGGAAGAAGGATCATCATCTACCCAATCGAGTTGCGAGGCCGTATTCATCATGTAGATTGCAGGGGACCCTGGATATCTTAGCCCGTCTCAGCCCATCCTAGCCCATCCTAGCCCATCTGCGCCCACATCTGCTAGCCCTACAAGGTACAATGGACGAGTGCCTCTTGACTGTCATGTTGATATCCAACTTAAGAATCCGCACCTTCTTCTCATCAACACTCCTGGTTAGCCATTCTTTTCACCATTCACTTGGTGTCTTATCTGACTTTTTCACCCTTCATTCTTTTGGTTTCTCCAGTCACTCACTTGTCTGTCATTCTTTTATCGTCAATCACCATGTTCCTTTCTCGTCATGTCTGGCTGCTGGCTGGACTGATTCCCAGTCTCGGCTCGGCCGCCGGGACCGCCAATCTGGGCATCTGGGAGGTCCACGAAAGTTGTAAAGCTGAGCAACCTCACGTCCAAGAGTCTATGGACTTAGCTATCGAGATGGCAAACGCGGCCAAGGAGAGTCTTGAGTTCCTCGCTGGGGCATACCCAAGCTCTACATCGGACCCAGCCGGTAATCTAAGGTACAAGACCATTCACAAGACTGTGGGTGCTTTGTTCGGCCTTGAGCCCAGTCCAAAAGAGTACGGTGTTGGAGAGGGTCAGATCGGCCAGATACACGGTAGGTTTATTACTCTGACTTGAGGCCGTTCAGGACACTAACTCCAATGAGCTTTATACACCAAAATGGTCAACGTCTTGCCCTCCAATCAAAACGACCCTGTGCACGGCTACAGTACCAGACTGAACTCGCGGAATCTCGATCACCAGCCCATGCTGATGTGCTCCGACAAGCCGGGTGAGAATAGCTGGCAGTGGTATGGATTGGAGGACACGGTTCCTGGCATGGGCCATAAGATGAACCAGCACCAAGATTTCAGAGAACATGGTATGCTCAATGGAATCGAAGGTGCCTGGGTCTACGAGCATCGCTTCGCCTGGAAAGAGTCGGAGAAGGAGGAGCCCATCCTCTGCGTCGAAGGTATGCTCGCTGCTGTCTACTTTGACAAGGACATAGTTGTGTTCTGCGATGCCCTGTTCGCCGACCCATGGAGGAGCAGTACATCACCAAAGGACCTCAGATCGTCTGGCATATCCGAAGGTGACTCCATCATGAAACACTCGTCTCACATTGCCGTCGTCATGGTACATGAAATGTCTCACTGGTTTGGTGATCGGGACATGTACGGCAAGCCAAATGTTGACGACCATACTGCGGTCACCAAGGCAGGCAAGCTGCTGTACCTGAACAATGGGGCGGTGGAAGAACACAGTACACCGCCAGAGGGCGAACAATACAAGCGCCTCAAGACTTGTGAGTGGCACCCAATCTTCCTGTCCTCCCAGTAGCTGTTACTAATTCGGTTGATTTCTAGACGGCATAGAAAAGGTATGGAATCTAGCTCGTGCACACAAAACGTACCCCGACAACAGTGGCCCAGCAAAGGCAATCACAAACGCCGACACGTACTCTTTATTTGCTCTGATGATGTGAGTATTGCTACTATCTTTTATCGTCCATGAACTAATGATCTGTCTTAGGTACCTTGATAAATGGGACTGGTCAAGTGGTGGTACTGCAAAGGTTCCCGGAACTAAGAGAAAGAATCCTCCTGAATAAGTTGGGAAACTGTGGTGCGGCTGTAGAAGTCAGGGATTGCCATTTTATGCTCATTAGACACCCTTTGTATGGCATGTAAATTCTTGAAAATACTTGTTTGTCATGGTACTATAAGATTTGTCCATCTTGCCCTCAGCAGGAGCTCAGGATCCATCCAGTGCTTTGACTGAAACCTTTTGTTCTTGTTGAGAAAGTAGGCCTTTCCTAATGACGCCTTACTAGATTACATTTGGGCCTAGTAGAAACGGACGCGGCGAATTATAGCAGCAGTGTATAGTCACACTGAATATAAACAACAGAGCTTCTCGATATTCGATTTTAGCTGAGAGGTGAATATGATGTTGTTGACACGAGAGTAGATACCATCAAACGACCACCACATATGACTTTCCACTACACGCCAAATTGCGTGAAATCGATGACGAAATCTACATTTGTTTTAATCTCCCGGCAATCGGAACTTTGGCATCAGGGGGTTTGCGTTCTAGTGAAAATGCTGTCACAAGTATAGGAACTGTGAGTAAGGTTTATCACGTGACGACTTTCCATTATATCTCAAAAAGTCAACACCAAGCGCCGCGTAACCTGCATCTTACACCAAGCACAAGATGAGTTTCAGCCCCCGAAGCCCAGGAGCAGAAGAGGAACAGGAGAAAGAAGACATCCTTCGTGAAGAACGCATACAACAGCTTGCCAAGCTTCCCGATCCCAGACCGCGAGCCCTGACGCCTGACGCTACGTGTTCTCAGGCCCCGACAGCGCTATTCCAAGAGTCGTGCATATGGTTTAAAGTGCCACCAAATATTCGCAGGGACATCCTCCGCCTGGCATTTGGAGACACGCGTCTGCATCTGGAATTAACTTACGACCATCCGAGGAATCATCGTGGTGACTCCCCCGATGAGTCTCAGCCTCAAAGTTGGCAATGGTGGGGCTCAAGGTGTCATCGGCTTTCACCTGATGAGGCAGTGCAGCAGCGTCCTATGACAAATGATGGGCTTCCTGGGCCCTGGTCTGATGAGTGCCGCGACACTGATATACCTATCGGTATAATGGGTTGGCTGTTATCATGTCGTCAGAAGTGAGTCCGACACCATGTTGAGACTAAGACCTTAAAGATTGACAAAGCACACAGCTACTCTGAGACAATAGATATACTATATTCGACCAATGTTTTGATCTTGAATGGTCAAGCCATGTTAATTCATCTTCCTCAATTGATACCGCCTCAGAGGCTTGAGAGTGTGACGTCTCTTGAGGTGAGATGGTATTTCAAAACACGCTTCAGCTCATGGGAGAACCCACGCGACAGTTTAGATGAGGATCACCTGGAAAGCTTGTTTAGTCAGCTATCGTCACCGTACTTCCCAGCACTACGGAACTTGTACATCACGCTCGAAGACTCGTCACAAGCCCATATCTCTTTTCACGGAATCGAAGACTACCAGGAGATAATATTCAAACACGTGGATAAGTTCTCTCAGCGCATGGGTCACTTGGGATCGTTCTCGTGCGCATTGCCACATTTTTTCTTCGAACTTATCTACGAAGAAGCGACAGAAAAGATTCGGGGAGGATTTGCTGCGCAGTACGACTCGTACCGGCAGGTCTGGCGCGGCTCTGACGGCCAGATGACAGTAGTCCAACTACCGTATGTCGATAATTATCCTGGTCCGCCGCACCACTTGTTACAAAACACAACGCGCGATGGCTACTGGATCCTTGAGGTTCCTGACATGGACTGAGATTATTACCAAGCAGCGAGGATCAGCAAGATTAAGTTTATAGGATAGAAAATATACTGCTCCATGTAAATGAGACTCGTAAAGATTCGCATGATAGATATTCAATGAGAAACCCTACAACGTTGTATAGCAGCTGAAAACGATGAGATGTGGTCTTCTTTGCGTTCTAATAGCCTAGCCTCTTGGTCTTAAGCTCTTCTAACTTAGCCACCCAAGTTGGACAATTCTCCGATCTAGACTTTTCGAGTGCTTCATCAATATTCGCTCCCTCTAAAGCTAGGACCTCAGCACCTCTCCAATGACACATCCGAATAGCTAGCATCAGAGCCGAGTCACCACCGAGATCGTAAGCATGTAAAAGAGCTCTGTCACAGCCACGACCCAACAAATAAAGTTGGTCTGGGTTCCGCGCGCGGACTGCTCGATGTAGGACGGTATCGCCATACACATCTCTCGGTATAGTGTCAATCTTATACCTTCCAAAGTTGGTTGCTAACCATTCTTGCAGTTTCTTTTCGAATTGCTTATGTCGAAGATGTCTCGCTGTAAATAATGCCTTTCTTTTATCTTTAGAGTCATGAGGATGTTTGGCCAGGATTTTCTCAAGTAGCCCCTCGTCTCCAGCCTTAGCTGCCGCTCTGATATCTTGCGGTAGAGGCTCAGCTCCATACTGACGGAGGAGGGCCTTGATATTCGTCGAATTTGTCAAGGTTGCGATTCCATAAGGCGTTTCCTTTGTCTTGAGATCCTCGACATTGACCTTTGCCTCGTTTTCGAGAAGCATTGTAACAATACTCTCATTGCCTTGTC
Source organism: Fusarium heterosporum (assembly GCA_013396295.1). NCBI lineage: Eukaryota > Fungi > Ascomycota > Sordariomycetes > Hypocreales > Nectriaceae > Fusarium > Fusarium heterosporum. The sequence continues at coordinate 197,449 of JAAGWQ010000133.1, read as the reverse complement.
GTACGGCGACATGAAGCGGTGTCTCACCTGTCGAACTTTGTGCTGATATATCGGCCATTGCCTCGATTAGCAAGAGCGCAGCATGATCAAAATGTCCTCGTATAGCATCGCACAAGCCGTCAGTGAAAATAGCCTGTTGCATTTTCTTCCGCTCAGTAGAGTCGTCCTCTGATAGGGACTCGGCCATCTGATTAGCTTCTATGAGCTTGTTCAACATGGTAACGTTGGAAAGACCAATAGCCTGTTTGAGTGGAGAGCCGCGCACTCCTGACTTGGCTAGGACGTGTATTATATCTTCTGGTACAGTCTGGATGATGTGATTTAGGAGTAGTTCCAGGCTCTCATGTTGTTGGAATCCCACTGCCACACTAACAGCTGTGTCTCCTCTGGAATCAAAGGCAAGCGGCTCTACGTTATGTTCCAGTGCCCATATAAGGAATGCAGTATCGATCCGAGCGGCTGCTTTGTGGCAAATAGTTCTTCCAGACTTGTCCATACCATGGACTTCAACGCCTTTCTCCAACAGCAGATTGAGGATTTGAAAAGCTTGCGACTCGACTGCATCGTCTTGAATTGGCGCGTTCTCAATAAGATCATGAAGCGTGCTCAACAACATCGCATCGTCTGTGGGAACTCGGAGAAGCAAGGCATACGCCACGTGCAAATTCTTGTTGGTGATTGCTATTCGCAACGGACTGTTTCCTTCGTCGTCGACACTGCGTAAATCGGCTCCTTGGTCAATAAGTCGTGTCACAAGTCTTTGGGACTCGTCTCCGGTACATCGCGATGCGAGAAGCAGTATGTTATGCGGGAGCTTGCTGTCTTGGGATGGCCAGAGGTCCAGTATCGTATGGGAGAGGTTCACGCTTTTACTTGAAATAACCTTTGGTAAAAGACGAATATACGCGAAATTAGCATCGAGAGTTTGTCGAAATACGACCTGGAGGTCTTGATCGGTGTCAGATGCAATGCTGGGGAGAGCCATGACAATGCTGCCAACTGTTGAGGCCGAAAGTAGTGCTTTGAAGATTGTTGTTTTGGACAACAAGATGGATTTCTTGAGACATGCGCCATCTTCTTCTAGTAACCCTACCTCGTGGCGTCCGTAAGTCTCGGCATGTCGAAGCAGCAACTCAACACCCGGTTGGGATTTATTGGATACTGCCAAAAACAGCGGTGATGGTACTTCGAATTCTAGACCGGCACTGGAAGACGATGCCCCTACGTTTTGGGCGGTCATTCTGCTTGGTTCTCCAGCAGCAGCTCTTTCCGATCGTCTCTGACCCTGTGAATCTCCGTATTTGCGCCTCAACTCATCTTCCCTTTGCCCCACAAGCCCTCCTTCTTGCTGGTTGGAGCCACTTCTTCCAGCTTCCCATAGAGCTGGCTGTCTCCGGTTACGTGAGGTCAGGATCTGAGTGGCACAGTCCAAGTGACAGTTCTTCATAGCAGCGTGCAAAGGCGTCCACCCGTGTTTGTCACGGATCCCTCTGCAAGCTCCTTTTGACAGCAGCGTCTTTACTACTTCGCTATGCCCTCGGTCTGCAGCAAAGTGTAGCGGAGACCAGCCACGCTCGTCCACGTTGTCTAGGATGGAAGTGTGAGCCTCGAGAAGAGCGGTGGTCCATGTCATACTTCCCGTTTGGGCCGCCAAGTGAAGAGGTCCCCGTCCATCAGGCATGGTAACACTTGGATCAGCCATTTCTGAAAGCTGTGGCGCGATGTCTTCCCAGTTATTCTCAATGGCAATGAATAGCGGAGTTCTTCCGTCTTTCTCGCAGAGGTTGACATCTGCACCCACCGAGAAGAGCTGGATGACGGCTAGCTCGTCAGCACACTCTAACGCGAGATGAAGCGGCGTCCGGCCCTTTTCGTCAACCGACTGAGTGAACTTGGCATCAAGAAACATCTCAACCATCGAGTCTTTTCCATTTTCGATAGCCATATGCAATGGCGTCCTAATTCCATTAACCGCTATGGTGAAGGAATTATCTTTCATAAGTAACTTAGCAAGGTCCGCAAGCCCGTGGAGTGCTGTAGCGTGTAGTGGTGTCATTCCTCGAGGGTATTTGTATTGTCCGTATATGTAACGAGCCTTGCTAGCCCAAAACTTGAAATGGCTTGAACCTGTCTGGAAGAAGGGATGCAGGACAGAACGCCAGATCTTCTTCAGATCATCCTCTGTGAGGCTTGCCACATAAGCTGGCCAATTGCTAATTGCGTGCTCAAGGAATGGTGAAGTGGTAAACACCTCGGGGCTGACGTACAAGTCATCCTCCCCAAGTGCGTCTTCAATTTCTTCCGGAAGCCCACCAGTAGCAATATCTTCCATACTTAGATAGCGAATAGAGGCCAGGAGAAGTTTTATATTGCCGTCGGTCTGTTCGAGATATAGGCCATTTGGACGATTCCCTTCCAGGAGGGGAGATTTCAGGAACGAGTATACTGAGTAGTGCGCCAGCTCAATCTTTCCTGTTGTCCGAGATTCTCGAATCAGACTTCCACAAAGCTCAAACACATACTTTTTCTCGCGCAAAGAGTTAAACTTGACGTCATCCAGAGTCCTCGTCTCGGAGGTGATGGCAATTCCTTCCACCAACTCAGAAAGGTCGAGCGGTGCGTTGGAGAACATGACAAACTGGAGAATTCTCTTGGCTAGTCTTCGTTCTTCTTCGTCTAGTTTCAAAAACGTCTGTTCGAATGTTTTCTCAAGGGTGCCGGGGAGGGCTTTGACAAGGCTTGGAGTAATAGCGGTGCGGACGTGGAAAAGATGATCCAGTTGGCAGATGACCCAGAGAAACCTGAAATATTAGTCACTAGAACGGGTGAATGATGGAGGCACTTACATTCCATCAGCACGGTCAACTAGTACTTTTACGACTGCTTCGACCTCTGATCCACGGAATCGACGCCTGCTAAGCTGTTTGCGGACAAACCTTTCGATATCGGGGGCGATGTCCTGGGGGTTGATCGTCACTTGGAAGTAGTATGAGAAGGCATCTTCCAGACCCATCTCAGCTCGGCTGGCTATCAATACCTTGAAGTCGCCGTCGACTCCAGACAAAGTTTCCAGAAACTCCAATATACTCCATCGATCCTCCATCTCATCCAAGCCGTCGACGACAAGGAATATTCTGCCAAAGTATTGACACAGTTCGATGAACGTGGTCTGCAAATCTTCAAGGCTAGGATGAGACGACCTCCTTCTGTATTTCTCATAGAGTTCGTTGACACTTCCCATGAGCATACCCGAGCTTGCAGACTGCTTCAGGAGCTGGCCTATGAACGCCCCTATCAAAGCGTTTGGTGAGAGACTAGATGGGTTTGAGAAACGGCAGTAGTGATATGCTAGCACACTGGTCCCAGGCTCAAGGATTGTATCTTGTATCACGTGAATGATCTTTGATCTGTGGCATCGTTAGTTCTTTCCACGACTGTTACGCTATTTAGAGGTCTCATACACGACCACTGATTTTCCTGAACCCTCTGCAGCAAAATTTATCAGCATAGCACAAAAGGTCGCAGTTGTAGAAACCTACGAGTTCCATTCAGCCAAAAGAACGCCGAGGCTGGTGAAGAAAGCCAAGCTCCAAATTCGTCCCTGTTGAGAATCCACTCAGCAGAGGATGCATCTCGCTGTTTACATAGGTCATCATGCTCGGTTTCTGTTACCGAACCAAGCCATCGGATGATCTTCTCTTGTTGTTCAACTGTTGTAGACATGGTGAGGATATAGGCAGTAGAACGAGGACTCTAGACATACGTTCTTTGGTATCCACCAACTTGCCAACAGACTTTTCAACTTCTTTTTGTGTCTCTTTCAAAGATTCCAGATGGATCATGATGTTGGCCATGTCATTCTGAAGGGTAGCAGATTTCGCACTAGTTACAGGTAAGCAGTTAGCATATTTTATAGATTGCCAGCAAGAATTGACAAGCTAGATCTGGTCTCACCTATGCTCTAGTTGGAAACACAAAATAAAGAATAGCTTGTACTGCTCAATCCGCCGAAGTAGTCTAACTGCCAGCTCTTCTCTGCCCCCAGCCTTGATTAACATCTCCAGACGATTCGCCGTGGATAGCTTCTTGACCAATTCCTCAATCTCTTTCAGTGTAATTTCACTGTCTTTAGCAACCTTCTCAGCAGCCGACAAGTCAATGACTGCTGGGTGTAGGGATCTTAAATGCTTTTCAACACCTAGTAGAATCCCAGAGAATGTGGCTGTCTCGTTGACTAGCGTCTTGGTATCGTTGGTGTCGGCATTTATCTTGGAGCTTAGCTTGTAGCCAGCCGATATAACGGCCCCAGCAAGACTGATCAACCCAGCGATACTGGCAGCGAGCGATAATGGATCCATGGCAATGATATGACTGAATTATTGTGATAAGGAAGTAGGCTATGCGGCTGAGACCCCTCATGAGAATTACATGGTCTAGACTCTGCATTATTATGTCACGTGAGTTTTGAGGCGTAGTCAGACTATTTCATGAGGCTTCCTGGCAGAGATTCAATTGGTAATCTTTGGTATGAACATTAAGCCTCGAAAGCTAGTCGATAGTTTTTTCCCCTTGTGACGTGATATGACAGATAGTTAAAGAAGAGACCTCGATTATGCCTTTGAGAAAACTCAATGTAGTATCAACAACAGTAAAACAGCTTCTAGTTTATAGAATGTGGTTGTAGACTAATGCTCCCAACATGGTTGCGAAGCAAGTAGCCCATCTTGTAACCCTACGTAGTGCCGTACTCTCATTTAGCACGCTGCAGTGAATTACGTCTAGTTCATCAGTGATCCGATCGCATACGAAAGAAGTTATTCCGACATCAATACTTGAAGCAATTGAATGGTTTAACGTGGCACAGCTATCTGCCTTGGTGGGTGAAGAAGGAACAATTGCGCAGGTACTCGATCCAAAAGGCTCAGGTGACTCCATCGTATCCGTGATGTTGATGGCGATATCAGCAGGAAATGGGCAAGTCTGGTTGCTGGTTGCGGCTGCAAGATCAATTTATTTCAAGGGTCCCTTTGTGGTAAACACAACCCTAGCAAGCTTGGTTTGCGTGACCCAATAGAGGTCCTTGTCAGGAAGCCCTGACTTGGCAAGTTGCCGGTAACAATTACTCCAGCTCAACCAGAAATCCAAAACCCAAGTTCCTTCACCGTCGACAGGATCTCTAAGATAACCAAGCTCTACGTGTGGACCATTAACATCACCGGGCACAAGAACAGTCATGTTGCGGCCGTCGATAGGCCCGGTGTTGTTATTGAAATTCCAGAGATGGTATGTGAAGGTGGGGCGCAAGAGTTGTAAGAGCTCCGGGTTTCGATAAGACACAACAATAGGCATCATTGGTTGCGGATTGTACGTCTCATTACGTGGAAAGACCAGGTCGACTTCCAATATGCCAGTGATGTTATCGCTTTGTTCCTGAGCAACCCCTCTCTGGAGGAGTATGAACCAACATGATAGAAAAGTGAGATGGAGTAGTGGCCAACGCATCTCGGGAACGATGTTTTTGAGGAAATGCGAGGAAGAAAATTCTGATGAGCAAGCTCAAAGGGACTCAGCGGTTCTTGTGGATGGTTTTTATATAGAACCCTCGTCCATGCTCTATTGTGATTTGTCCGTCTATATGGTCATGTTGGTTGGGAGCTATTGGTCGGAAGCGGTGGCTTGGCAATACAGGGGTCCTGCTATTCTCTGTTGCTGTCGGTCTCGATATGAAGGTCTCATGCTGTAAAAACGACGAACAAGGTAGATCGAGATGTCAATTAGCATGGTCATGATTAATCACAGGCCGACGGGACTGTTATAGAATGGCTACCATACCCGAGACAAGAATATATAAGCGACTAATGTATACAATGAACAGAATAGGTTAAGAATTCCCCCTCGGTAAAGTATCATGGCTCTTTCTATGGAAAAAAGACCCGAGCCATTAAATTATCTCAAGCAACAGCCACGCAGGCGTTCGTTCCCTTCCACAGGCCACTGCAATCCTTACCAACTGCGGGATTCCACTTGGTAAACTGTGCCATCGTAATCTTGTTGTATTTCAAAACGCCTTGGCAAGTAGTCTGAGGTCCGATGAAGTGAAACTTGACGCAATTCTTGACCATTCCTGTCTGAATAGGCGTAGGTGTCGCAATACCATTACCTGTGGTCGTGGTAGGACTGGGCTTGAATCCTACTACGCCGACACACGCATTAGTTCCCTTCCAAAGACCGCTGCAGTCCTTGCCAACTGCAGGATTCCACTTTGTGAAATCGGCCATCGTTATCTTGTTGCAACTCAGGATACCTTGGCAGGTGGTTGTTGACTGGACGAAGTGGAACTTGTTGCAGTTGGACACCATTCCCTCCTGGATGGGTGTCGGTGTTGTGATACCATTACCTTTAGTAGTGGTTGCTGCCGGCTTGGGCTTGGTGGTTGTAGTCAGAGAGGGAGTGAAGCCAATGACACCAACACAGGCGTTTGTGCCTTTCCACAAATTACTACAGTCCTTGCCAACATCAGGATTCCACTTAGCAAAGTTCTCAAGAGAGATCTTGTTGTAGTTGAGGATTCCTTGGCAAGTGGTTGTGGATTGAACGAAGTGGAACTTGTTGCAGTTGGCCACCATGCCTTCCTGAATGGGGCTTGGAGTTTCGATACCGTTGCCAGATGTTATCTTGGTGGGAGAAGGTTTCTGGGTCAGGGTGGATTTGGTAGTGGTAGCAATAGTGTTGGTGGAGGACAGGACCCGGGTAGACACAGGCACGGTGCTCTTGGGAATAACCACAGTCGGTTCATCATCGTTGACAGACCCAGCAACACAGTATGAACTGTCTGGATCGATGTCAGGGCAGGTGATGCCGGGATTCAGCGACTTGAGCGCATCTTCAGTGATGCCCCAATTGCTGGCAAAGGAAGAGCATGTCTCGCCTTGGTCAGGAGAGGTTCCAAATGCGCAGTCCACGCCTCGACGAAAGGGGATATGAAAAGCGTAAGGAAGTTGAGGCAGAAAGCTCAATGTCAACAGTGTTGGAAGATGCATTGAGTCGACTTGGGCCTGAAGAGGCGGACAAAAGATGGACAAAAGATTGAATGTTGATGTGGTGTCGATCTGGAGATTCAATTATCGTCGACCTTAGAGGCCTGTCTTATACTATTTTTTCCTTCTTCTTTCTGCTGCACAAAAGATTGAAAACCCTCCGAACGTATGATCCCGGAGACTGCCTCTAGTGCCAGAAATTACATGTTTCCCCGACTGATGAAAATCGCTTCTTTAGCCGTTTGTGATGGATCCCTCGCTAGCGGCCGAAAGTTAAGGTTGTTGGCTCTAATTTTTAAGTCCCTCACAAAAGTCCGAGTATTTGTTCGGGGTCTAGGGTTGGTCGGGATGAGGTAATGACGGGCTTGGCAACAGGGTCGGAGCCGGCTGCTACCGCTTTACCGCAGTGACGATCGTTCCCTTTGTGGCATTTATGATCGAGAGGACCGAACTCATGTGGATCGAGGGGAATTTCATGACTGTTAAACCCCTAACTGGCTCCACTTCCAGCACCACTTAGTGTACACGGATGTCAACCAACAACTACCAAGCTGGAAACTCGGCACGCAGGCTAGGTAGGTACTCCAGTCACAGTGGAGAGGCATAGATGATGTGCCCTCGTGCCCTGTGGCTGTAACGAGTCAAGCCAGGGGTTATCATTGATAGGATCCCACTGAAGTTGACTACAAGAACCCGCTTGGGCCCTTGTAGACTCTTCAGTCGCCATTTGCTGCTACACGCCCATCACCAACATGTATCGCCTTCCTTCCCTCGCGTGTTGGTTCTTCCTATTTTGCATCTCCATTTCCAGCGGGGTTGCCAAGGCACAGGACGATTCCACTGGTACTCTGGAGATTGATCTGGTGTTTCCTCGCAATGACACATACAATCCCTCGCCCATGATGCCCATTATCTTCTCTTACCGAAACCCCAAGCTCATTCCAATCCTCCAACCCTCTGTTTATTACCAGATTTGGGATCGCAACGATATGGACAAATTAGTTGCTGGTGGCCAGTTATCAACTCAGTCCCTCAATCTCTCTACAGTTGATGACCCTCATTTCGAGCATTTCTCCTCCAAAGAGTTTAATAGGGAAGGAGAATGGTTTTTGACATTTCGTGTCTCGTGGCAGAACTGCTTCAAAGATCCCGACCGCTCGTTACACGGCGGCAGCCACGGAAACACCATGCAGAAGAACGACACTGCAACTCACTTCATCTTCACCACAAAGGGTGCTTCGAAGCAAGTTGACCTTGTTGCTGCGACCAGCGACGAGAATTGTTCCTCTCCTGCAGGGGTAGCTATCAAAATTTCGGAGAAACTTAGGACACCGGAATATGAGGGCTATGATCAGGAGTTTTGCGCAGTCGCAACAGGAACAGAAGCTGACAAGTGTGCCGTCACAATGAATCCCTCAGCTACATCAAGTGTCAATGCCTACATGACGTCTTTCGCATGTGAACGCACCAGTAATAGGACGAATGTTCCTGAGGGAGTCGATTGTTCATATCTGGAGGAAAGCCTGGCAATACGGGTCGTCACTGGAGGGACGGCTTGCTTGGCGTTGATCATTGGAGCGTTTGGCTTCCTATTTCAGTTTTAGATAATTCAATGTACTGTTCGATCTTGCGACCCGTGGCTGTGGGCTAGCATTCAGACTTCAAGTTCAGAAAGTGAAAATCATCTTCTCTCTCATCTGTGTACGTTGGTTGATCCAGACCAGGGATCTATTGAGCTATTTCTCGTCAGATCATCCCGTACTGACTCCACATTGTCTGGTGGTAATGCCTCCGGCATCATGAGTCAAGATCAAACAATTTGGCCTTTCGTATTGACTTGATCCAGGGTCCAACCGGGTACATCGGATGTCGCTATGGAGTTTTGTTCCGATAGCCATCTCCGTGTCCGGCTCCATGGCTTTGCATATCAGTCGTAAGACTTCTTGGCGAGGCCAGGCACCGTTCACCCTGCTCGCCAAGAGTCTGTTTCAAAGGGACACTTGTTACGGGTACCAACACGCATTGGCGTGGAGACTGCATCTCCTGTCCCTGTCTTTCTCCACTTCAGCCGTCAAGTTCGGAGGGTTTTTTTGTCACAATCAGTTCCGAAGCAATTTAATTTTGACAGCCCCCAGACTTACATCCCTTGGATCCTGTAGTTCATGTCCCGGTGGACAGCATCTGTATGAATCAACAACCAACAACCAACAACCAACAGACCAAACCAACAAGCCAAGACGGATATATTCCATTCGAAACTCCACAGCGGTCATGATGATGAATGGAATTGTTGCCATGATTGGCCGACTTCCTTCCATCGTTTAATAATAGTGTAACAAGCATTGTGCTCTCCTGGTGACCGCGGTAAGAAAACTTCCTTGGCGGCGGAGTATGAGTGGGATGAGTTTTCTGGCAATTCCGATGTAGATCTAGTTCATGTCACGCGAGCTGATTTTGAAAGGGATTGTGAAGAAAGTGCGTGGTATCTTTTTCATTAGGCTACAGAGCGAAGTGGTTTCTATAAAAGACAACCACTACTCTGCAGTCCTGTATCAATACAATATCGACAAAGTCTCTTGTCTACAATCACTTACATTCTTTTCACCTTCTCCGTTCCCTCTCTTTGTCTTCTTCTATTCGTTCGTTCTTAGCAAGGTGTTCTTTCTCAATACAACATACTATTTCTTTCCTTTATCGTATTCTCTGTCCTGTTGGACGCAATAGCCGATCATGCTGATCTCAGCATGTCGTGCAGCCATGATTCAGGCTCTCGGTATGCTGATGTCTATCAACATGGCTATGGCAATGGCAGGAGACAGGCTCGGAGCCAGCCCGTATTACCTTAATAGCGGTGCTTGTCCCGAGCGCTGCAGCATATCTGGACCTGAGCCTGGTAACTGGTCCGTATATTCGGACCTGGGACAGCTCAGGTACTGTCAGGAAACCATCTTCTACGCCTTTTCCCTTTACGATCCTGTCGATGATGGTTCGACCAACCACCGCATCCATGCCTGCACTTCATTCGGCCCTGACTTTGCTCAGCTGCCAAGCTCAACTACTGCCAAAGCCTCCTCCATCCCTCCTATCAGTACTACCTATGAAATCGGCTGGTGGAATGAGGGATTTGGACTGGCTGCTTCTGGCATCCGTTCCATCACCAAACAAGCTCGTCAATTCCTGACCAATGGACATGGCAAGGCAGGCAAGCCTACTATCATGTTCGCCCAATTCGGCCAAGCTACCATTGGCCTCTACGTTGGCCCAAGTGTTGACGGTAGGGTTATCGGCTCGTCTGCCCTCCAGATCTTCGAGGATAACCTCACCAACTTGAACGTCACAGTGCCTGCCTTGGCAATGCAACTCTGTGAACCCGACTCTGGTAGCGCACAATCTTTTGGATTGATGGTGACGAGCAATGGGACCTTCACTTCTCTTCAAAATTCCGTCCAGTCGTGGGCTAATGGAACCTGCCTGTCCTTCCCACGATCTACCAACATGACGGGTCAAGCTGCGTATACCACATCACTGGACATCTTGGGAGACGTCAGAAACTCTACCAGTACCTCGAAGCATGTTGCCAGACACGCAAAACGCCACCAGCATCTCCATGTTCGTGCCGAGTGTAAAACCACCCAAGTCGAGGGTGGCGACAGTTGTGCTAAGCTAGCAAAGAAGTGCGGCATCTCAGCCAGCGACTTCACCAAGTACAACCCGGGGTCTAGTTTCTGTGCTAATCTGGTACCCAAGCAGCATGTGTGCTGTTCGAAAGGCGAGCTCCCCGATCTTCGGCCGTCCAAGAACTCTGATGGTTCTTGCCATGCCTACAAGGTTGAGCAGAACGATAATTGCGCCAGCATTGCTATCGAGAACGGCCTTGAGATGGAGGATCTCGAGAAGTTCAACAAAAAGACTTGGGGCTGGGCCGGTTGCAAACGACTCTTGTACAAGACGGTCATGTGTTTGAGCGAAGGAACGCCCCCCTTCCCTGACGCAATCGCCAATGCTCAATGTGGCCCGCAGAAGCCCGGAACCAAGAAGACTGGAGATACCACCGACATCTCGGATCTCAACCCGTGCCCTCTCAACGCCTGCTGTAATGTGTGGGGCCAGTGTGGTATCACGAAGGAGTTTTGTGCCGATACCAACACCGGTGCTCCTGGAACAGCCAAGGAGAACACTAATGGCTGCATTTCCAACTGTGGCACCAAGATCGTCAAGAGCAGTGGCGGCGGTGACTCGATCCGTATTGGGTACTTTCAAGGCTATGGCATGAGCAGAGACTGTCTTTATCAGGACGCCTCTCAGATCGACACGTCAAAATACACACACTTGCACTTTGCATTTGGTACTCTAACCAAGGACTATGATGTGGAGGTCGGCTCTAAGCTCTCCCAATATCAGTTTCAAGAGTTTGCAAGCCTTGAAAATGTCAACAAAATCCTTTCTTTCGGCGGCTGGGACTTTTCAGCCAATCCCGCTACCTATTCCATCTTTCGCGAGGGTGTCAAGCCTGCCAACCGTCTGAAGATGGCTACCAAGATAGCCAAATTCATCACAGATAATAAGCTTGACGGCGTCGACATTGACTGGGAATACCCTGGGGCGCCCGATATCCCTGGTATTCCGCCGGCAGACAAGGATGAGGGCAAGAACTATCTTGCCTTTCTTGTTGTGTTGAAGAATCTTTTGAAGGGCAAGTCTGTGTCTATCGCCGCCCCTTCTTCCTACTGGTATCTGAAGCAATATCCCATCAAGGATATCGGTAAGGTCGTCGACTATATCGTCTACATGACTTATGACCTTCATGGTCAATGGGACACAGAGAACTCTTTCTCCCAGGAGGGCTGCGCCCTCGGCAATTGTCTTCGCAGCCAGGTCAATCTCACTGAAACTCAGTATTCTTTGGCGATGATCACCAAGGCCGGTGTTCCGAGCAACAAGGTTATTGTGGGCGTCACCAGTTACGGACGGTCTTACAAGATGGCCAAGGCCGGTTGCTATGGGCCTGATTGCTTTTACACTGGTAATAAGTTAGAGTCCGATGCTAAGAAGGGCAAGTGTACCAATACAGCTGGGTACATTGCCGATGCGGAAATTAACGATATCCTCAAGGACAAGAGCCGCGTTGTTAAACATTACGTTGATTCTACAAGCCATAGCGACGTTCTCATCTATGATGACACTGAATGGGTTTCCTATATGAGTCCCAGCATCAAAGTAGCTCGCCAGGCCATGTATAGCGCATTCGGTATGGGCGGTACTACGGATTGGGCTATCGATTTACAGGCTTATAATGACGTCCCCAAGCCCGCCAAATCTTGGGCCATGTTCAAAGAAGGCGTTATGACTGGTTACGATCCCAAGAAGGATCACACTCGAACCGGTAACTGGACAGAGTACTACTGCACCAACACATATATCCGCGACATCAAGGCCTGGACGCCAACCGAGAGGTGGAAGGGCCTTCGAGTCAGTGAGGCTTGGAACGATGTCATTCGTATCTGGAGGAGCTTGGACAAAGGTAGAGGTTATACCTTCTCAAAGTCGATCAGTATGAGCCTTCAAGTTCCCACAGAGCCGGAATGCCAGAGTATCGCGACCACTGTTTGCAACCAGCTTGCCCAGTGTGGCCAGGAAATGGATGGCGATTTGTCCGGGCCTGCAGCGCAGCTCCTCTGGAATTCGATTGTCAATGTTCACAAGATGTACACGGAATTCTACAATCAGATACACAACGCAGCGGCAATCATGAGCTTTTCACTCGACGAGTTTGGCAATAAGTTTGCCCCGATACCGGATCCCGAAGACAACACCTGGCTCTTGGTTCTTATTGATCTTCTCACCTGGGGCACTGCCACGGTTGCTGGGCCGTTCTTCAACTCGTTCCTCAAACGACAGGCGTACTTTCTTGCCAATCCCAACAATTACGACAATGTCAAAGACACTACTATGACTATAATTGGACAGAGTACAACACTGGCCAAGGACCTATTGGGTGAATCGGAGTGAGTTCACAATCATGGTCTCACATAGAAGTAATACTAACCACTTGTGCCATGTCCAGCTCCAAGTGGACGGTGACAAAGCAGGATTCCTTCAAGAGCTACATGGGTCAGGTACTTGATGGTTGGTCGAATCTTGCTGCTGATGCTGTGGATTCCATCTTCAGCGGCAACGACACTTCGATAAACTTGCTATGGGACCTGATTTCTGACGGCAAAATGATCGACGGTGACGGCAGCGATGATTCAAGTGGCGACAACGATAATTCAGATAACGGCAGGGACCTCAAGGACAACATTTCAAAAGCCTTTTATGGTTTCACTATCCCCACGCTCTGGAGAGTATCCGAGACCTATGCCTTTATTCTCGACTCCGGATCTGACTGCTATGCGGAGTATCCAATGGAAGAATATCTAGACAAAGACACCATGGATGCCACCAGTGCATGCTACAACGGAAGGCGATACTACTTGGTCTACCCCAAGGATGACTCTGAGAAATGCCATTGTGTATACATCCACACGAAGTGTGAAAAGGTTTGCAACAAGAACAAGTTCAGCATGCCACCTGGTCTAGACTCCCTCGATGGTACCCGATTTGGGAAAATTAAGACGACTGATCTTATCAAAGGGTATGTGTTCAATTGTTCATACTGAGATCATATGGCTAACCGAAATAACTTAGCTCCGTCCGTACCTACATCAAGAACGGAAATAAAAACACTGCCGATGTTATGGACCCTATTTCTGACAACGTCGACACAAGTGATCTGATCGATGTCGACATCACAACACCTGGTGTTATTCGTCTTCCGGTATGCACACCAGAGCGCGCATATCAGTCTTGGGACACAACGTCCAAGGGATCTAGCCCCTTTTACCCATGCGATATCCCCCCAGGCAGGAAGGAATGCGAGGAATCGAGCTTCAAGGACGAAACGAGCGGCAAGTCTCCGCTTGTGAAGGATTGCCTAGATATCATCAAGAACACTGAAGGGGATGGCGGTACCAAGTGGACAACCCAAGTCGTTGGCAAAAATCAACGCGAGATCGCGTCATCTGGCACTTGCGCCTTTGGAGTTGAGGCCACCAAGGTTGATGGGAACGCCCACTTTTATTTCGGCGGACAGGATGTCGCCAACATCATTAATGAGGCTGTTAAGGAGTATAGCAAGGATGGGAAGGTTGGTGCTACTGGCGATCTGCACTGTAACGCCAACATCAAGAAGCAGCCCGTCCACTGGGCCATTTACCATACTTAGGTAGCTTTTCATATCAAGTTAGGCAGTATGTTCACCAGGGGGGAGTGAAAAGCTGTTGGATCTGTCTTAGATGACGATAGCATAGTTTTAGTATAACTAGTAGAAAAGACTTATCACTTCGTATCACCTTTTAAAGTCATATATGTTGCAATATGCACGACAGGGTATGATATGTGTGTCTCGCAGCCTTTCCTACCTATCTTACTGTGTAATGTACCTGTCCAAATACCTAAAACCTTTGAGAGGCGAATGATTTATGCAAAGATGTATACAGAAGCCACCGACCGGTCATTCATCTTGAAGTAATCACTTATGAGCTGAGTTTGAAAGCTCCTCCAATAGAAACTGCTTATTCGGAGCCTTCCTTGTATTGATGAAGATTTAATTTCTCGTCCAATCTAGGACCCGGGAAGAGACCCCTATTAGTACTAGCCTTTCTTAGAACTATCTTGTCAAAATTTTCCAACATCACCTCCAAAGAACAGAGATTCCAGCAAGCTAATTTCCCTATGAATTAGGCCTAAATTTACTAAACTTACCTACTTCTGTAACAATGGACGACAAAGTACTTTGCGAGCTTTGTGGGGCCCAGGCCGCAGAACTTGATTCTCCTCGTGCTTTTTATAAGCCGTGCCTATATCTTCATGACACTTATCTGCATCTTGTCTTCTTTCGGGCGGCCAATGGCTGAACTGGAACTCAAAATCCTCCTGACTAGCCAAGCCTTATAAGTCTACCATAGGTTAACAAATTCCTTCATTTCAAAAACCAGATATCCATTCTTACAATGCTTGCAGAATGCTGCAATACATTCAATGTTTCGCCTGAGGTTCAGCGTGGATCCGTGTTCGAAGTCCAGAGGTTCACGTAATCCCTTGAAAGGAGAAAGTGAAGTCACCATAATGCCTGCGACTTGTTCAGCAGAGAGGTGGAACGCTTCCATTCCATAGCATTCTCCTTCCGATACAGTTGCTTCGATGTTTATTGTATGTTGGAGTCTAGTGTCTGATTCATCCACAGCGAGGAGGTGGCCAGGTCGTTGGAAGTTGTGGTCTTGTGGTGTGCACTGCGATGGGGTTCTGGGGTCAGGCTTCCCATCTTGACGGAGTTGCCAGGCTGTTGGATGGGCTTAGTAACAATTAATGAGAACAAATAGAAATTGTCATGGTAAATATCTAGCTGAATACTCAATCTAGAAGCTGTCTATAACTCTAATGTTTAACTTTTCGGTCAAATTCAACGTTCAAAAACTCAAGGACTCCATAGGTTTCTCATTCAATGAGCTTGATCAGGATCATATTTGACATTTGCGCTCATGATACGTACTATACGGCACGTGTCTGCGACCCCGTCTTTGAGATATATCTGTTCCGGTTGATGGTTTCGGATAAGCATCATCCATCGGTGGGAACTGATGAACATAAATTCTCAAATTGTGGTCAAGTGCCTCGGGAATAGAGCGGATATACTTTTGATAAACAGTGCCCGAACATAAGATTGGGTGAAGGATTTATCCGTGATGAGGGGAATCTGCTTTTCCGCGTCTTAGCGCAGTGTCAATCCCAGTGTGGAGTTGCAGATATCCGTCTATCGCAAGATATATAGCTTGCATGGGAAGGAAGTATTACTTTTACTGTATTCGTAAATCATCATTAATATTGCTGAAATCATGACTATCAGACACGACTCTAATGCCGTCGAGGCGCACAAGCCCCTCGTGCAACAGCCCTCGCAGGCGAAGCTGTTCACCTTAGATGAGATGATCAAAAGACGCGCTGCAGAATTGGGTGATACAGTTTTGGTCGGTGCGCCCGAGAGCGGAGTTGACGACTTTAAAGAGCATAGTGCTGTGGCTATCGACAGATATGCTGATGCCGCAGTTGCTCAACTTCAGAGCATGGGATTGAAATCAGTGGTAGGTGAAGTCATCTGGAGAAAGAGATCATGTACTTACTATTGCAGGACCCAACACTTGAGAAAGCACCAGTCGTAGGCATTCTGGGTCAATCGGGCATTCATGTGGTTATCCAAATCATCGCTCTCAACCGATTGGGTTACTCTTCGTTCCTCATTTCAACACGTCTTGCATGTCCCGCTATCACGCAACTTCTTGACTTGTCGAGTTGCAACGTCATTCTCACTACACCAAACTTCCATTCCGTTCTCAAAGAAGTGCAGCAAAATCGGCAATTAGACATCTTGCCTCTGCTGCAAAATGCAGATTTGTACGGCAAGGATGCGCCCCGGTTCGCACGGAACTACAACCCCGAAATTGAGTCCCGTAAGGTTGCTGTCATCATTCACTCTTCTGGATCAACCGGTCTACCTAAACCCATCTATCTTACCAACTCCAGCTGTATTGGCGCTTTTGCGGTACACATGAACATGCGAGCCTTTCTCACCTCGCCTCTATTCCATAGCCACGGCTTCTATGAGACGTTCAGATCCATTTACTCTGGCAAACCCATATACTACACCAACTATGGCTTACCTTTGACAAGAGAAACCGTCATGGCACAGCTCAAGGCCACAAAACCAGAGATCTTTCACTGTGTTCCTTACGTCATAAAGCTCCTTGCTGAGAGTGAGGAAGGTATAAAAGTGTTGAACGATACGAAGCAGGTCCTCTACGCTGGGAGTGGGTGTCCCGACGATCTTGGTGATCGATTGGTAGAGAGAGGAGTTAATCTCTGCGGCAACTACGGCGCGTGAGTACATCAAATACCACCAGTTAATACATACTAACAGTTAGTAGAACCGAAACTGGTAGACTTGCTACATCTGCACGCCCAGAAGGTGACAAGGCATGGAACTACATCCGTATCCTTCCTCCAGCAGAACCGTACACTGTCTTTGACGAAGTTGCTCCAGGACTGTTTGAGTGCGTCGTCCTTGATGGCCTTCCATCCAAGAGCACCACAAACTCCGACAACCCACCCGGATCGTTCCGCACACGAGATCTCTTCACCCAGCATCCAACAAGACCCACATTATGGAAGTTCGCATGTCGCCTCGATGATCGCTTTACCCTCATCAACGGCGAAAAAGTCCTCCCGATTCCCATCGAGGGGCGCATTCGACAGGAGGAGATTGTGAAGGAGGCCATTGTCTTTGGCGATGGCAAGACTTACCCCGGTATTCTGATCGTCAAGGCTGATCGGGTGGCTGATATGCCTGATGGTGACTTTCTTGATGCTATATGGCCTTCTGTTGAAGACGCCAACTCACGCGCTGAATCATTTTCCCGAATCCCCAAGGAGCTGGTTGTTATTGTCCCAGCGGATGCACCATATCCACGAACAGATAAGGGCACCTTTATCCGAGTTCCTACATATCGTCAATTCGAGAAGGAAATCGAGGCTGCCTACAGCGTATATGAAGGCCAGGGCGACCAAGCCGGTTCCCTATCCCTTGAGGACCAAGAGCTAGAAGACTACCTCATGAAGCAACTTAAGAACAAGTGCGGCGTTGAACTCGAATCTTCGGAAGCAGACTTCTTTGCCTCGGGAGTAGATAGTCTACAGTGTATCCAGATGTGGAGTCTTATCAAGCGAGAAATTGACCTCGGGGGCAGACAGTCCGAGCTTGGTCAGAATGTCCTCTACGAGACAGGCAATGTCAAATTACTTGCTCGCCAGATCGAAAGGTTGAGAACTGGTGCTGGCAACGAGGGACAAGATCAGTTAGCAGTCATGGAAAAGCTGATCGAGAAGTATTCCTCCTTCCAGTCCCATGTGGCTGGCTCTGCGACCCAACCCGAGAAGGAGCTTATTGTAAGTCTGAAGCCCATAGTTTCCATGTACGTCACTAATGAATATAGCTTCTCACGGGTGTTACTGGTGCACTAGGTGCCCATGCCCTTGCTCAACTCACAGCTCGACCCAACGTCGGCGCTGTGTGGGCTTTGGTTCGAGCTACCAGCGACACTGCAGCGACTGATCGAGTATACAGCTCACTACAGGCGCGCGGTCTTTCTTTGGACGAAGAACAGCGCAGCAAAATCCTCGCCCTTCCCTGCGATCTCAGCCGTCCAGATCTTGGCTTGAGCGAATCTCGCGTCGAGGAGTTAGGGTCCAAACTTACGACCATTATTCACAGCGCTTGGGCTGTGAACTTTAACATTTCTGTTCAGAGCTTTGAGGATCAACACATTAAAGCCGTTCATAACCTCATCCAGCTGAGTCTTTCAGTCAAGACACCCAAGCCAGCTCGTTTCTTCTTCTGCTCCTCTGTGTCGTCTGCTGGAGGATCGCCTCGTCCGGGACAAGTCCTTGAAACCCAAGTTCCCTCACCTGCGCACGCACAACACACCGGTTACGCAAGATCTAAGTATGTTGCTGAGCATATCACCGGCAACGCACGAAAAAATGCCGGGGCTCCAGCGAGAGTGTTACGTCTGGGGCAGTTGGTCGGCGATACCAAGGTGGGAGAGTGGAATACCACTGAGGGTGTTCCTTTGATGATCCAAACAGCTGTTACGATCGGCGCTCTCCCAGCTCTTAACGAGGTAAGAGAATTGACAGATACTGCGATGATTTTTTTACTAACAGATAACAGGAAATGACGTGGCTTCCAGTTGACCTTGCCGCGTCTACGATTCTAGACCTCGCCAACCTCAGCAGCAAACCAACAGCAGACCGCTCCTCAGACTCAGACCTAGTCTACCACATCCTCAACCCCGTAAGTTTCCATTGGGCACGCGACATGTTACCCTCCATGGAAAAAGCCGGGTTCAAGTTCGAAACGCTTCCGACAAGTGAATGGATGGACCGGTTGCGTAACTCCGACCAAGACCCCTCAAAGAACCCTCCTATCAAGCTACTGGACTGGTTCGAGGGTAAGTACGGTAACAAAGCGGCTTCTTCGGCGGAGAAGGGGCCACTTGATTATTTGACAGAGAAGTCGAGGCAAGATAGTGAGACTTTGAGGAATGTGCCTGATGTTACAGATGTCGATTATGTCAAGATGATGCTGGGGAGATTACAAGCCCACTGGAAGCAGCAGATTTAGGAGAATGGACTTAGAAGGCGTAAGGTCAATTTGTCTTAAGAACTTGGGTAAATCTAAAATGCTGTCTATCAGTTCTATATGAAGTCAGAGTGCTTAATCATTCGCTGGGCTGTCTCTATGCTGTTGTTATGCTGTTCCAAATGCAGCATTTTTCTATCAATCTTCCCGATGTTCCTCATCCTCAGTCTGAACCTGTTGCTCCGACAATCGCGGGTTCCTCAATGCCAATGAAAATATTATCATTGGGATACAAATGCAAATTCCTGCAATACACAATAGTCTTTGTACAGAACTATAGCTGTCGATAATGGCATCGCGTATGGCTGTTCCGACAGGATAATGTGGCATCACTGCAAACGGTGAGTTGTAGATGGTTTTTGCCAGCTCTTCGTCAGGTTGGAAAGCCAGATTTCTCTTCAATTCTTTGTAAAGGGTCTGTGTCCAGATGGCTCCAGAAAGGCACGTCCCAAAGGCGCTGCCGACGTTGTAGAAGGATAGGTAGAGGCCTGTGAGGATAGCCACGTGTTCGCGAGAGGCGGAAGCTTGGATGGAGGCTTGAGTCGGGTAAGCGAAAAATCCACCAGCTACACCAAGAAGAATCTGCGCTGCGATGATGCCGTTCTTGGAGGATGCTGAAGCTCCGCCGGGGTATAATATCAAGACTCCGAAGGCAGCCATAAACAGAAATGTGCCTCCAACAATGATGAGCTTGAGCCGACGGATCTTGTAAATGACGAGACCTGCTAGAACTCCGGTGATGACTCCAAAAAAGGAGAAAAAGGATAAGATCCGAGTAGCATTCTCAATAGAAAAGTCAAAAGCCACGATAAGTATCGTATAGAGGTAGTTGCCTTGGGTACACCAAGCTAGGTTGAGTAAACTCCGAACTGCCAGTGCAGACCAGACGCCCCTGTCCCGCAGGAGATGGAATGGGATGAGAGGATGTCTTGCGCCATATTGCTCCCAGGTGATAAAGGCAATCATGAAGCACACACCTAAAACCAGAGGGAGAATGATGTACCAGCTGCGCCAATGGCTAGCGGTACCACCAGCGACGGTCAAGGGAGCGAGGATTAGTGAGAAGGCGACAACAAGGAGTACCAGCCCAACAACATCAAGCTGATGGAAAAGGTCTTCCCGTCCTTTCTTCGTCTTGAGCGAAACCAACACGACCTCTTCGCTCTCCTTACCACTTTCGGCTTCCCATGTTCGTCGCTCTAAAAAGTAGAGGCAAGATAGAAGAGGCAGCGAAGCGATAGGGTATATGATAGCCCACATGCCGAGACCCCATCGCCAGCTCGTGGTACCTAGTACTGCGGAGGTTATGTTTCCGCTGATCCAAGTGTTGATCAAGAATGGAACCGCAGGGAGGTAGCTGAAGAATACGCGCGCTCGCATGGATGAAAAGTCGGCGATGAGGACCTCGAGCAGGAGCACGATGCACGTGAATCCGGTTTGATAAATCATCGACCCGGTACAAAAGACTTCAACCGACTGAGCGCTAGATTCAATAGCTATTCCCAAAGTGTAGAGAATCGTAGAGATAGCAATAACCTCGAACCGGCCAAACACATCAGCGATCTTTGCAGCGGTCGGCTGAACCGCCACAGCGATAACGTTGCGCAAAACATTAATCGTTGAGAGATATGAATGCAGATCGAAGCTCGATGTGGCGTAAGATTGATATGCGAGGCGAGTTTGACTCTCGAGACCATAAGCGTAGCCGACGAGAAAGATTCCTACGAAGAGCCACACGCGGTGGGCAGTTGTGAGATTTCGCGATACAACTGCCATACGCGCTACACCCGCAGATAATCGTTTCGTGTTCGGCGGCCGAGAGACATTCTGCGGAAATGCATCAGATGATGACCCGGCCGCGCCCAACAATGGCGCTGTTTCGGGTGACGACATAACAAAGTGTAAGTGTGTGTGTGAAGTTTTGTGAAGGAGCAAAGAAATTGACGAAACAGATGAGATTTTCAAAGATCCATATAGGGAAGGGTCCATGGATCATCTGATTACCAGCGGCATTTTTCAAACCCCTGTCACCTGTCTCGTTGCCTGAAACTGGGTATGACTTGGCCTTGTGACGAGCATGACAAAGCTCGGGCACCGAAATCTGATAAGATAATATCGTCCAATCGTGGCGGATCTAGCCGTCGGCTAAGTGGGCACCGATTGACGCCATTATTGCCGAAGGTTTCGGGAGGTAGATCGCATATGTACAGTACAGTACAGTTATCTGATCAAAGTGTTGAGGTCATTCTGTAAAAGACTGGCACATTTGATGTTTTACATGTTCTCTTGTCTACAACTGATGAAATGGCGCATTGAATTACAGAGGTGTAGCGGCGTTTAGTGACGAGCTAGAACACCAGGTGACAGAAGTGGGAAGTCCACTCACCGCCTTGAACATCAGGCCTCAATGACGTTTCTTTCTCCAATTTCCACCTTAGTTTCGGGCTATCACGTCACTAGTAGAAGGGAAAAAAGAGATACAAGAGTTTCATTCTTACTAGAGGTTACACAGCTAATGTATAGGGCGACGCCAAGGAAACGATGACCACTACGATTACCCTTTGCTGGTGCATCAAGGACCGTGTATGTGAGAGTACAAACCGAGGGGTCGCTCGTCACACAGCTCATCTGCCAGAGCAACACTTGCCACAAAGATTCGTGGAGCTGAGAGATTCAAGCGAAAGATGGGACCTGTCGAAGTAAAATTTTAGCGTAGCCTCTCCCAAGTTGATTAGGTGCTTCGTCGCTTACCGTAAATACCTGCCAACTGGGCTAGAGACTCTTGAGGGTGATCTTGGTCAACATCGTTGATGTTACCGAGGAGGCCCGTGAATTTGCTTTGACATGGTCCGAATGTATTCAAATTAGTGATTTTGGGTAAATGATTGTGTACAGAAGCTATAGAAGCGCTTGGTTGACATGTACGTATGGCTCCGGATCTTATATATCTGTTTGCTACGGCCTTGTCAACGAAGTCGCGGCAGGTTTTGTCCGAGTAACTCTTCAAGCATCGAGATTACCGAGTGTAGCCTGGCCCACCGATTTTACAGATACTTCAAAAGTATGCCTTGTACAGCTGAAGCCCACGAAATGCGTCACTATCCTCAAGATACCTCAGCCGAAACTACTGATTCAGAACAATCGGGCCGTCTGAGACGTCATACTCCGGGGTTTCCAGCCGCCCGAGCTCCCTATCTGAATGGCGATAGGCACTGGAAGTCTCGGTACCCGATGCACATCCGGTCCAAGATATGTTGTTCCCACGAGCTTAATATGCTTTTACTAGCTCGCTCGTTTATGCGGCCGCTAACCCCGGAAATTTGAAACTTGACGTGGCTGTTGTCAGACAGTTAGATGATCGACATGTTTTAGCCTTTCGTTTCCCTCGCTTACATGGTCTGCTCGTTCATGCAAGCGCTAACCTTTTGCGTTCTAAACTCATTCATCAGGAATGTTGATAATTAGATAATTACAGCATGCAGATCCTTTTCGGCTTTTCAAATTCATGGTAATGATTGGAAGCCGTTCGCCACTCTCGTGGCACGGAGTTCGGACTACGGAACTTAAACTGAAGGCGCATACGATGATATGTAAGAATCACGAGAATAGCCTTTCGCTTCATAAGCCCCGATGTTCACCAGAAACGCAACCGCGAATTCGCTTACCTCTATAACACATTTCCTACTAGATCTATCATCCTTTTTACAGCTCGTTCCTGACTGAAGCACAAGATGGGCGCCAGGTCTCTTATCGTCCTGGACGTTGGGCTCGGTCTTCCGGTCGCCGGACTCTCCTTCAAAGAAGTCATAGCAAACGGCCAAATCCTATCTCTTGACCTTGACCAACTTTCACTGAAAAGTGTTCAGAATTCGCAACCAAACATCACCCTACCCGATGGCGTGGTGTATTCCAGAACGCAGAAGAAGCTGTTTGTCACAAACATGGGGATTCCGTCTCAGAATGATGGAAGTATTATATCCATGAATCTGAACGGGTCCGAGTGTCAGACAATCATCGCTCCAGGACATATACATACGCCCAAACAGCTGGCTATTGACGAGGTGAACAACAAATTGTACTACGCCGACAGAGAAGGGATGCGTATCATGCGCAGCAACATTGATGGCACGGGCCTGGAGATCCTCCATCGATCTGGCACAGGTCTGGAGGTTCAAGACCAGAGGAACTGGTGTGTTGGCATCGCCGTGTCTCCTCAGCTAGCCACTGTGTATTGGACACAAAAGGGTCCATCAAAGGGAGGGCAAGGCAGAATCTTCTGCGCTCGTATCAATGGGACGACTACACTGGACCCGACTTGCCTTCTGGAGGGACTTCCTGAGCCGATCGACCTGCATATCGACCACGACACGAACGCACTGTACTGGACTGATCGCGGAGAGCTTCCTTATGGGAACACCTTTAACAGAGTACAGTTGGATCGCAGCGGCACCGCTTTAGCCAAAAAGACTCCAGACGCCAGAACGGGACTGCTGCATGAAATTTTGACGCAGAACCTGGACGAAGCAATTGGGCTGAGTCGCGACGAAGAAGCTCGGCGGTGGTATATTTCCGACATGGGCGGGACAATTTGGTCGATGGATGAAAACGGAAGGGATAAAAAGGTTGTTTATCAAGATAAGGAGCGTGCCTTTACTGGTATCGCTTTTGTTGCGTGACTGCTCTACACATAGGATACAATTGACAGCATGGTAGCCAAACCTTGTTCGATCTTGCCTTGAAGAGACTTCTCCGTCAATTTTAACAGCTTGCTGCATCTTGTTGATACGTCCATCCCCGGCGCCAATCCACTTGTAGCGGCCGCTGCCCATGAGAGAGCTCAACCTGGGCAGGATGGCAGCTGCTTGCTACCAGTGGAATATAGTGTTTTCTTTTTTAATCAGTATCTGTGACCTTTGTCAAACTCGAAGGAAATACGAATCAAGTCATTTGATTACCATGTGTCGCCGATTATCTAGTCTCATCGGGGTTTTGACTGACATAGGCCGTTTCTCGCCATTCCCACGACAGGGGCTGAGAAGGTGTTTGGGAGTGGTCGGCGCTTTCAGCCTCTTGCATGAGTGTGTCAAATGCAGCCATCCATTGAAAGCAGGCCTGGTAAACAAGAGTGAGATTTGCAACGTTCTCGTCGTGTAAGAAACGCCCATCCATAATGTCTTTCACCAACGAATGATAGCGTTCCAGTCCGGCCTTTCTGCCCTTGATGGCCAAGGGAAGATTGATGAGCGGGAGACAAAATGATACGGAAAGCATGAGTATTTCGTAGTGCGCCAAGAAGAGATGCATCATGAAGTCTCCTGCATAGAGTCGGTCTAGAGCACATGGGACGAGACGAAGCCAACTGCGAATCGGGTAAATGATTTTCAGATGTGCATCGTGAGACTCAGGTGGAACTTTTGCCAAGGATCGTGATAGGTTGTAGACAAAGTCAAGGAGCTCGCGGGTGGCTAGCCGTAGCTCTTGGTCAAGATTGCATTTGCTAAACGAGCCGAGAGCGTCGCCGATAACTTGGAGGTGGCTACTCGAGGTGGTTGTCCTGTCTTGCGCTTTTTGCGGACCACTCACTCCAGGTGGACTCTGATGAGAAGTAGAGCTTAGCTAGATGTTGACGCAAAATCTGAGCATTAGCGTTCAAGATGTACTGCAATATCTCAGGCAGTGAAGTAGAACTCACAGTGTAGACGCCCTTCAGAAAGCCGGCGTATTCATTTCTGTAATAGCATCAGCTGACAAGTCACAATCGCTGGGATACCGCCAGGGACCCTGGTAGCACAGGGATTGCTCATACGGCGTTGCGCTGTACCATGCCAACAGCTTCGACGAGACATCAAGACACTCCAGCGTCTCCTCCGGCGCATCCTTTCCCTGATCTTGCACCTCCTGCAGCTCAGCGATCATGCCATGAATAGCACGGACCCGAAGCTTTTGCTCCATGCAGGCCATGGCAGTCGACTTGGTCAGGGTTCGCAAATGGCTGGCGCTAAGGCTCTTCAAGCAATCCCCCACGTAGGGAAACCTGGCAGCCAGCAGCCAGTACCTGTACCGCCAGTTAGACCTGTCTTGCAGTACCCGAGTTACCTCACATACCGCATGAATTGCTGGATGCCCACGAGGAGGCCTGACGGCAGAATCGGCTCGATCTTGGCATGGCTGTTGCAAAGGTGCTGTAGTAGCTGTTGATCTGCTCCTGGTGGGGAAGTGTACCAGAAGGGGACCTCGGGCCCTAGGTTAGTGTTTCGACGCGAAAGTGCGGTATTCAGAACAGTAGGTGTACCAATAGTGGCGCAAAGAGCTATCGCTCGCATATAGCCACCACCTGGGACAATGACGCTGGCTTCGGCGGCAGCAACAGAGCTATTCCCGGGTTCGTCTTTGTTGACATAGTCGCAATTTGGTACGTTGGGTCGTTTCTGAGCCAGCCTCTGACAAGCAGAGCTACCAGGCCATTAATTCGCATTAGCAACGACAGCTCTTCCTCGCAGAACGGGAGACCAACCACTGCGGTTTAAGTTCGTCACATTTGACACGCCTTTGACGGCACAGGGTGCAGCCCGTACGGACCTTTCTGTGTGTCTTCTTCATTCTAGGATTAGATGGTGCAAGTAGCTGGCCATCTAAAAGGATGACAATGTGGGTGTTTGTGGTTCGGGGGGACGAAATTCGGTCCACCCGGATATGCAAACGTGTCTACAGTGGACCTCGTTGATCACTCGGCAGTAACCGAATCAAGCCCGGCAGGCAAAGCTAATTCAGGGGTCTTAGATAGGTATTTTGTACGATACCAGTAATTATTGGAGATCCTATCAATATAGTAATGACGTATATGTCTTGCCTTCCCCGCTCCCTTTCCTTGACGTTCATCGGTACCCTGCCGGTGCCGGTGCCGGTGCTCTTTCCTCGCGCCACGGTGTGGCCTAGGAGCATTTTGATGTTAATTTCCAATCAGGCTGGTATAAGTCTTTGTCGTAGTCAACTTTAAGCTGCTGAAGAGGCTGCAGTAGAAGAAGAAGAAGCTACCGCAAAGGCTATTATAGAAGCTAGAAGGACCTAGTTACAGGGCCTATCTCTTAAAAAGACCACTAAAAACATGCTATATTATTTTAACATGGTTGAAAGATGATACAAGAAAAATAGTCAGATAAGGTAATTAAGGTAGTGAGCTCGTACACCGTGGCATGAAGAAAGAGCACCGTGACCGGAAGGGCACCCGACGTTCAAAGACATGCCGTCACCTACAGTTGTATTCTCTCATCAAGCTCGTCCAACAGATGTTCAATCAAAGAATGCCTTCGTCGTATTGAGTAAAAGTTTAGACAAACACTCATTTGCTGCATATACCCTGATCCCTATCAAGTGCGCACGCTTCGCAGCCTGCTTGTTTATCATCCGTCCCTCTTACTCACTCTGTCGCTGATCGCGAAAAAGCTTGATCAAAAGCCTGTCCCTTCTGGCCTCTAGAGCAACCACATCTTCCTTCTCAAGCTCTTCCGCAACACTAGCGGTGAGAAGATCGATACTCTCCTTGTTGGAATTAAATCTGTGCGCCCTGATATCCTCGAGCCATTTTTCTGAAGCTGGGCCAAGATGTTCCATGAGATGTCTGAAACCATCTGCGCCACCGCCGCCGCCCATGGCGTTAGAGACAAGAGGACCTGTCACTGCCCAACGTGGTCCGAGACTGTTGGTCACACAAAGATCTGTTTGCCCAGACATGGTCAGCTAGCTGCTTTTGTTTGATGACATGACAAGTCCTCGTACCAAGATCCATCGCTGATACAACCCTCCTGGTGATCAGGCTGTAGGCTTCATTGCAGACAACGGCTTGTAGGCAATTGGCCACAAACCCGGGAATCTCCTTTTTGATGTGAATCGGGCTCTTGCCCACAGAACGGTAGAATGTGAGTGCTTCCTCGATACAGTCAGGGTGCGTGTCGGCGTGCGGTACCACCTCGACCAAAGGCATGAGATGAGGTGGGTTGAACGGATGTCCAATCAGCACACGGCCCGGGTTCACCTTGCACTCAGTAATGAATTCCGAACTTGGGATACCCGAGGACGAGGAGGCGATGACCACGTCCGGACGCGTCTTGGCATCAATTTCGCTCACGAGTTTGATCTTGAGGTTAATTTTCTCGGGGGCATTCTATAGAGATTGTTTGTCAGCCATGCTTAGGGATCATGTTTGAAAAGTCTTACCTCCTGAACAAAGTCGACATCTGCATAACGTTCATCCAGACTGGGGCCGACAAACTCGTAATTCTTCAATGAAGCCTCTTGCGAGAGACCAAGCTCCTGAAGCGTTGGCCAAATCTTTTCGAGATACTGTGCCAGCTTCTTCTCTGCACCTGGGCCTGGATCGGCAACCAAGACACGCAGGCCGTGAGCCAGAAACAAGCCAATCCAGGATGCTCCAATAATGCCAGTGCCAACAACGCCGACTGTTTTGATAGCCATTTTGTGAAGAAATGAGATGAAGTGCAGATTGGAGCAAGGTCGAAGACGCTCTTGTGAGAGTTGAATTGTAGGTCGTTATAATGGGGATTCTGTTGACTGTCAGCCCGTCAAAGTAACAGCGTCTGATTTATATGACAATCCTACAAAAGCAGTCAGCAACTGCATCTGTTCGCTCGTGTTCTAGCTCGCATTCCCATGGACGGACCGATCAAGCCCGAACTCCGTTTGTCATAATAGTAGAAACTTCCATCGACAGATGCCCAGTCGTTTATGCAAGTCACCCCACCCACAGCTAAGCTAAGTCATGCTCCAAATCCCTAGCCTTGTCATCGATTGCCGAGGCCTACTTACGGGGCTCGGGGGTTCCGGATCGAGTCAGCCCGTCGTTTAGGCACATAACCCCACCACAGCTCGATCAGTTGAGATCTACAGTTGCGTGAGTGGCGTCCTCAGCTCCCAGATCCGTCGCTCAATTCCTCAGCAGCCGGACCATTGCATATGAGAGTAATACTCGGTCTTTGACGAGGCGATCTGGGTTCGTCTTCATGATTGATAAAGCCAACATATTTCACCTTCCAGAACTTCATCACCACCACCATCACCCTTCGTCTTAACTCTACTTCAAACAATACCTTTCAAGCCTATACTCGATAGGTTTCTCAACATCACTATCATCTTAATCCTCACCTTTCAAAATGACCAACAGAAATGTCAACGAAGAGGTCTACGGACCAGGAACCTTTACCGATGCAGAAGAAACTACTCTGCCCAACGAATGCCATCGGCTGCTTGAACACATGGCCAACATCACCCCTGGCTTTCTTCGCGACGGAACTGACCTTGAAGCTGTCAATTTCCATGGGCAAGACCTTCCCATCATCCCTGGGCCATTGAAGTCCCAGGCCATGGTATGCAATTGCTTCCATTCTCCAACCTCAAGCCACACTGACTAACGGCAGGTAGTCTGCTGTTCTGAACGCCATGATCGGAGTTGTTGGCAAGGACATTTGTTCAATCCGAGGTTTTGACACTGGGAAGATCGACATTGACGTTGATAAGGCCGGGCTCTACCCAGCAACCCCAGCCCTTGTCTCCGTCTCTGGTAAAGGACTAGCCGACGTTCAAAAGGAAGGCATACTCACAAAAGTCGGCAAAGATGTCGACGGCCAGATACTCACCAAGAACGCCATGCACTACCGATCTTGGGCCATTTTTCCTACCAAGGACCCCAAAGTATGGTACCAACTGCTAGGAAATCTCGATCCCGCAGGTTTCCTGCGAGCCTACGGTCTTGATCCCGAAGCTCCTGTGACGACTCGGGATGAAGCCTACGAGCTCATCAAGTCCGTCACGACCAAGTACTCTGCTGCTGAGCTCGACATTATCAACATGGAGCATGGGTTTTGTGGGCAGACATGTTACACGCCCGCTCAGTGGCGAAAGACGCAGATGGCCAAGCGCTTGAGTGAGCATCCTGTTATTGATGTGAAACGCAAGCGTGAGGCTTCAGACCTGCCCCCAGTTCCATTTCCCTCTTCTCAGGATCCTCGACCATTGGCGGGCATCAAGATCGTGGAGTTGGCCAGGGTGATCGCCGGCCCGGCAATGGGAGCTGCCTTGGCGTCTTTGGGTGCCGATGTTATCAAAGTATTCAGCCCCAATCTCCATGATCTCCAGGTAAGTGACTCTATGGCCCCCTTTTTCTATAACCAACGGTCTAATCACAAGCAACTTAGCCTCTCAGCGTCTCTCTAACTGCGGGCAAACGCACGTGCGCCCTCGATCTTACTGTAAAGGAAGACAGGGAGAAGCTACAATCCCTGATCGATGGCGCAGATGTAGTTGTTCAAGCGTTTCGTAAAGGATCGCTCGAACGCAAGGGCTTCGGGCTCGATGCTGTTCTCGAGATGGCCACTCGTCGTAAGAAGGGTATTGTCTATGTGGACTTGAACTGCTACGGCCCAGACGGTTACTATGCCGAGCGTCCCGGATTCCAGCAAATTGCTGACGCCGCATCCGGCTGTTCCTACGTTGTTGGAAAGTCACTCGGCTTGCCAGAGGGAACAGCTGTACTCCCTCCCTTACCTGTCGCAGACATGCTCTCGGGCGCTGTCGGTGTTATTGATATTTTGTTGGCTCTCCGCGCGCGTGCTCTTGAAGGGGGTTCATACCACGCCTCTGTTGCGCTAACTTCTGTTGATACCATTCAGCTAGAGAAGGAAATTGGACTGTATCCCCCGAGACCGTGAAGAAGATTCAGGAAAAGTACAAGTTCGCCAAAATGACACCTGATCTTCATGTGGAAGAGCTGCTTTATGTCTTGGGAGATGCGTGGGCAAAGAACTCGGATCTAATCACGAGGAAAGGGTACATGATAAACTTCCCTGAGACTGCCTGGGGAGTGGACCATAGTATTCTGTCTCCCATAGTCAAGTTTGAGAACGATGCTGCTTCGCCCAGGTGGGATCACGGACCTGTTCCGTATCTTTTGCACAAAGATACAGCCTGGTCTTGAGATGTTGAAAACATGCCCACTAGTTAACATTGAGAGTCTGCATTATATTGAGCTACTGGGCCTATTTTATTGCGTGATACAGACCTCCAAATTACTCGATCAAATCAAACCTTAACATCGCCAAAGCTTTACTGTGTCAACAACTGCAATACTGACTCCTAAATCCTTACAAATCTTTTCTTTTGAACTTGCTGGTACAATTCTTTAACTGAGCAGTATTTTCGTATACTCACCGCAGTAAATATCTGTACACTGAGGAGACATGGTGCCTTTGTTCTGAACAACTTGTTGCAGGAGCGCGCAAGCCATATTTCCGCCATCAAAAGTCTTCCTTGGAAGCTCAGACGGCCCAGAGGTAGCTAACGGGGTTGGTGGAGAATGGTCTCGACAGCTCAAGGTGGAACATCGATTTACATATTGAAGGTCAATTTGCCAGGTGTTCACGCAACATCTATACAGAATACACGCAGACTTTGGGTTATCCCTCCCGTGGTCTCTTAGGTCGTCCATGAATCACTATTGGTATAAAATCTCGACAAGCGACGTCGAATCGCATCACTCGAGTGCCATTAATTGAAGGATGGAGCATTGGGTGAGATTGTACCACGAGCTAAATGGATTAGAAATATCGCGTCAAATACATCTTGCACTACTATATGAGAAGTCTTATGGCTTCCGAATGATAGTTCTACATTTAAACTGAGTTGTCGCGTGGTCGTGTCGTGATTTCACTTGCAGACACCGTACGTAGGGTAGGCTGATCACTGGACAATATCTGATAAACGGGTAGGATAGTTTTATGGAAAAACTTCATATCATGGGACAACGGCTGACTAATCCGTTTCTACGACTCCGCCAGTCCTAGTAGTCAAGATCGATTCACGATGCGTTACTTCTCGAAAGAACATGGCTACTCCAAAACCTTGCCGCCGTTTGGTTCAGGTGCTCATCACTGGGATGTTCACAAACCCATCGAAAACAACCGACTGGACAAAGCAGTGAACCAGATCGTGTGGGGCTGGAAATTAATCCTTATCTTCTTTCCGGTAACATGTAAGCTTATCTCACTGGAGGATTGGCTTCTCTCCAGTCCTTGTCACATGGGAATTTACAAAGCTTCCTTTCGTAGCTTTACTGCTCCATGCGACGGGAAGATCGTGCCAGCCGTGTTGTGAGGAAGGCCAGACGACAACGGGAAAGGAATGTATTTATCTTACTTGACAGCATTGAAAAGTAAGAGATGCTTCAACCCAATCGAGAGTTGAAGGTTTCCACCAGTCCTTGATTAGGTTGACGAAGAGAAGAGGTCGAGAGCGGTAGCTCTCAATTTCCTGTTCAAGATCCCCACATTGATGCCAATGCTACTCTCTTGAAGATCTCCATAGTGCTGAGTTCTACTCTGCGGCCAACATCCCTTGCTGTCTTCCTCTTATTGTACTACTTGCTGTGGACTTGACGTGTGACATTTATTCTAATAAAATCGCTTCCCCTAGTGTCTTGTCTCATTTATTGGAACTCTTGATCAACATGAGCCATAAGGAGCCGAGAGATTAGTAGAATCCCGTTGTAAGAAGGTCAGATTCCCGTCTCCCCGCCGACTCTTGTCTGAAGCTGTGCATCAGTCAATGCGGCAAAAGTTCTAATGAACTCTGAGGATTATTGGCTGAGTGGCTTTGAACTTCGGGGGCCTCCTCTGTCCCGTGGTTGCCGTCATCTGGACTCCGTTCTTGAAATCTCCCCCGTCCACCAGTCAACAACCCAAGCAGGGGGGGGGCTAGAATGCTTACCACATGCATTGGAACGTCGGAAGTGATATATGAATCCTTAAATATGCAGGTACTTACGTTGCAAACCGTGTATATGATGGGTAGATAACTAAACTCCACTGACCGTATATTCACTTATTTTTAAATAGCCAGACCGACAATTGAACAAATACTTGCCAGAACCTCAGTGGGTCAAAGAGCTATCGCATTGACCAGCTCGCTTTACCGCTCGAGATAATACGAGCTTTTATGTAGATCATTATAATTGCCGGCCCGCAGGCCCATCGAAATGCCGGATCGACATGATCGTGAACTTATATAAGAGCCATAGCCATTCCTTCGAACATGAATTCTCTCATTCGTTAGGCCAGTATTACTTCTCAAATCACTCAACCAAGCTCAAGTCTCTACCCACAAACTTTCAACAATCAAAATGAAGTTCTCCGCTATCATTTTGGCCACTGCCGCTGCCACTGGTGCTATCGCCGATGCTGTCTTCAACGTCCGCGACTTCAGCGCCAGCTGCACCCCCCATAGCGCCATTTGCAGGTACGTATCCTCATGTTGTTGTCTTCCATGAACATGCGGCTGACCAATCTCACAGTTACTCTTTCAACGTTATCCAGCCCGGCACCATGGATACTGAGGGCTACGACTGCACTGCCAAGGTTCCTGGTGCTGGCCCCGGTGAGCTTCCCGAGGTCAAGGCTGGCACCTGTCTCCCCTCTTCACGAACCTTTGATGTCGTCCGCAGCGACAAGGGCTTGACCCTCACCGTATCCGTCCAGATCTCGCCCAACAGCTTCACCAAGGGCTCTCACCTCATCCCTAATAAGGACATCAAGACCGTCAAGGGCGACACCCCCACCGGCGATGTCCAGGCCTATGCCGGCCCCAAGGACTTCCCTCTTGAGCGTGTCGATTAAGCGTATTCTCCGACATCTATGGACTGTGAACCATGGTCTGTCCGAGCTAGGATGGCCCAGTCAAGGTTAGAGATGGCTTTTAGAAATGAGTGGAGCGATGTGGACATGATATATTGTGAAACAAGAATGACGAATAGGGGAGGATGGAGGAATTAGCGGTCAGCTCTGCAGCCGTCGGTGATTTTTAAACATTGATTTCACTTCGTGCTGATAGTAGCGCTCTTCCTATATAATGGAAGTTTGGACCTTATAATTATCCTGCCTTACATGTGTGTATTCGTATAGCTTGTTGTATAAGTTCCTGGGGTATAGAGCTTTGTGTTGGAAATCGTGTTATTAGATATTGTGTAAAGCAGATTGTCACATGCATACCAGAAACGACCACTGTTACAGCGTGGTTCGTCCACGACTTGATATTACTATGATCCATCACGGATAGGTATGTGGGTGGGCGACCATCGTTAGCTTTTCCGTTGCTGAGTCAAAACTACTAGGAGAGGAAGTTGATAGGATGGAGGGGTTACCGGGCTGTAGCTAGTTCTATAAGTAGATCTGGAGACTCAGGCATCTTTTAACAGCTTATTATCAGCAATGGATTGTGCTTAAAGCAGTTTTACGATCCAGTCGACTATTATAATATGCATTTGATCCGAAGTGGCCGCTTCAATCACTAACTATATCTATTAGTTTTTATATCACAGTTTTGGCGATCTTTTTGCGACCCAAAACTGTGCGTTATAGGCACTCTTGGTCAAAGCCCTATCATCAAATCCATAAACAGCCTCCATACCGCGAATTTTTCTCTCGGGAAATGTCAACGGCCCGCAACTCTCGTCCGTATCAAGATACTCGAACCCCATCGCTTCAGTAACCTGTACAATCTCATCCAATGACAACTGCACAAATGGTCCTGTTCCATATAGCAGCGGTCCAAGATTCACCCAGTGGCCACCAGGTTTGAGTACTTTTTTAATGGTGTCTAGATAGCTCATCAGGTTTCGCGCTGTGTCGATGAAGAAATATGTCACAACAACGTCGAATGTACCAGTCTTGTCGTTGAAGACTGTTGTGAAGTCTCCTTCGACGAGGACGACTGAGCTGGAGTTGAGGGAGGTATCAGGGAATGCGAGTTCGCGGGTCATGTCTTGTTCTGTTGCGTGGTGGGACCACCCATCAACAAAAGGGTGAAAGGAGTGAAAGTTACGTAGACGATTGGTTTCGATGAAGCGGTAGGCAATGTTCATGTACATAGACCATTCATTGATGGTGACTTCGAATCCTGTCAAAATGTTAGCAGGTGATGTTGTCCAGAGAAACAATGATTGGAGAATCATTGCATGACACATATTGGAAGATGTCCGTACCTCCAAGCCCCGCAATATCATGTCCTAAGCGTCCCAGTCCTGCGCCTGGAACTAGTACCTTGACTGGCGTAGCACCATCTCTGTCAGGAAATATTCCCTCGAGAGCCTTCACTAGGCAAGAGAATGTGGTAGATCTCTCTGACTCTCCAGTTTCTGTCCAGTCGCGAACATAATGTTTCAATGCTTGAGATACAGAAACCTTATCTGCGAGCCTTCCGGATGACTTAAGACTCTGGGCATGTTTTTGGAATTCATCTTGCTCGATTTCGTAGAACGACATGGCGTGCTGAACGATGTCGTCGCAGAGCTCTTGATTCTTTCTCAAAAGACCATCTATCCGGGAGAATTTCTTGGAGTACTGGACCTGATGTTCCAGCAACTACATTCGAGTTAGACTGTCTCCCAACTGGTTGGCTATATCAAAACTCACAGATCTTTGAGCTTTGGAAACGTGTTTGTATAACCCCTCCAGCCGATCAACTTCGGCTTTCTGGCGCTCGTAGTATTTGCTGTATCCATACAGCGCATCAAGCAAGCGATGTCTAGGGTGTTGAGCGTTCCAGTTTCCCCATCCTATAGTCATGCTTTTGGCCAACTTCTTCCTGGCCTCGGCATGACGAGGTGTATCAGGATGTCCAGATATTTTCTCCAGCGTGACTACAGCCTCATTCAGGGACCCATTCTGCATTGAGCGACGGGTCAGCCGATGCTCTGATACAATGGTAGTACTAGTGCTCGACATAGCAGCCCGCAGCAGAGAACAAAGTAAAAGCAGGAACAGTAGGAGACACACCAGGTCAATGGGGACGGAGGCCAGGTTGGGTTTATGTTGATGTGCAGCGTCAACCTTGATGTTCTCATCTGCAGCCGTGCGCAAGGGCCCGAGTAGAAGGGCCACGAGGGCCGCTGAAAAGTGGATGAATTTTGGCTTCATGATTGAGTGTGTCAATCTCACCACGGGCTGGGTTGTGACGAGAAGCAATGGGGAGATGTAGTCTGTGGGTGTAGGGTGAGGTGACAAGCAAATTGTGGCTAGTCAGATCTCAGAACAGCCCAGCAACCAGGCTACAAACCTTGCGCCAGGTATTTGTCTCTTTTTCTTCCAAGAAACAAGAGTTTCCCGATTGGATCTGTTCCGAGTAAACGCGCAGTGAATATAAACAAGCAACATATCCCCTGGCTGTTGGTGGGGCTCAGTAGGGGATCCAGTTTTTAAGGTGAGGACCTTGATGGGCATGCCAAGAACGAACTTCGCGATGGACAACGACGGGCCTCTTTCATAAGGGAGAGAACTTTTGCTTATTGTTGCAGTGAGAGCCCTTGCTAAGATGATGACTGCAGGGGCTGAGGCTGGACTAGCTATAGGTGATTAAGCTGTGTCGGGTCCATTTCTGCCCTTAAACACATCATGGCAGTTAACTCGGTCCCATCACAACCTTCAAACCATAGACAAAAACTATCAATCAAGGTCCTGTAAATCACCTCACAGCTCAATTCCCCAAAAGGTTACCATACCCTCACGCACTGACAATGGATCCTCGGTGCGTCTTTTACTCTTCAATCCCAGACCCAGAACCCATCCCCTGTTGGTGCATTACTGTTCACGCCACTCACCTCGTAGTGACCATCGATTCTCTTGGCATTTTCAGCGTAATCTAGGTCCAAAATCCTCTTGCACCTGGGTCTGATCGTTCACACCCTTTCCTCAGTCTTATAAAACTACACACCCATTCCCCTACGTCGCTGTTCCTGCGTCCACCTCTTCACTCCACCATCTTCTCATCAGATTCACTTTGACAACATACCAAGATGAAGACCACCACTTTCGCTGTCGCCCTTCTTGGCCTTTTGCCTACCATATTTGCTCAGGCTCCTTCACCTACTGAGTCCGTTGGCTGTGAACCTCATGGCGACCATTGGCACTGCGAGGCTGCTCGTACCGATGCTGGAGCTGCTGCTACTACCGGGGCTGACCATGATCACGACGATGACCATGAGCACTCTTTGACGGACGTTGCAGGCGCCACCGAGTCTCTTGCTCCCTCACCCACTGCTTCCATCGGCTGTGAACCCCACGGCGACCACTGTACTTCTTCACTCCCATGTATCCATGACTCAAACTAACATCTCCAGGGCACTGCGAGGGCGCTCGGTCTAGCGAGGCTAAGGCAACCAGCGAGGCTGAGCATGACCATGATGAGGATGACCACGATCATGATGCTACAGGTTCCGAATCGCTGGCTCCCTCTCCAACTGAGTCTGTTGGCTGTGAACCTCATGGTGATCACTGGCATTGTGAGGGTGCCCGTACTGGTGCTGCTGTCTCTACCACAACCGATGCTGAGCACTCTCACACTCACTCTGCCGGGGCAACTGAATCCCTGGCTCCTTCACCTACCGAGTCTGTCGGTTGCGAGCCTCATGGCGACCACTGTACGTTTCCCAATCTCAATCATCATCTGAGTAATTACTGACAATTCAGGGCACTGCGATGGTCCCGCGACCGCTGCATCTGATGGCACCCCGACCTCTAGCAGCGAGTCATCTGCAGTCACCGACAATGCTGCAGCTATTCAATTTGTCCCTTTCGCCGGTATGGTTGCCGCCGCCGTCCTGGCTCTGTAAGTCAGATGCACCAAAATGAAGACGGTCTAGGGACGTTTGTGTCGAGCCCTGGATTGAGGCAGTGAAAGATAGAATGACACTTTTGATGAGACTTTTCTTCTTCGTAGAATAGGTGCTCAGGCTAAAAGTCTTGGGTTGATAGAGACGATTCTTAATTACGGCGTTCACTTCAACATGCCTAGAGATCAATGTTTGTAACAAATGTATTTAAAGACCTCAATTAGGTGTCTAGCATGCACAACCAAACTTTAATGTCCAGCAAATCAACTGATCGAATAAGATTGATGTTTGCCTGAATGTGAGCCGGATCATTCAAGAGTGTCATAGTTGAGCCTCAACCTCCGCTTTGTGTATGGCCTCGCCGACTCTCACATCGCACGTCAAAACGCTGGTAGCGTCGCACCTAAGTTATCCATAAACTTAACCTTGTTTCTCATTCTTCTCTAGCTCCTCCACTCAAGTCTTACCGAAATGTACATAAAATTCTCTCAGCAAAAGTTCACCGTCGGGTTTGTCGCCCATGCATCCATCAAGGTTCTCAGGTGGAGATGCAAATGACTTTCACGTCAGAAGTGGATAATTGATGGAATTGAGTAGCGTACATGTCGTCCAACCTTGATTCAAGCTTACCTGAAGTATCGTCTTGTGTCGAATCGGATCGGTTGCTTTGCAGGTTTGTCTGTGGGTTCAACGGTCCTAGACTCGGCTGAACATCCTTGATACTGGCCGCCATGTCAATTTGCTTGCCACTTGATGCAGTCATTCTCATGTTTGTTGGTAGACATCCAGGTCTTTGCGGTTTTTATCATCCTTCTTTGCCAAGCACCGAAAGGATGGTTTCGTTGACAAAGACGAGGACCTTGATGTTCACTGGCCCCCCACTCCGTTAATAGTCATTTGGTCGCCGATAATACATAATAAACTCTCTCACTTCCATGTCAGACACATCGTCCAACTCTTCAAGTTCTATTGATCTTCAATGTTCATCATGGTCCGCACAGAGACCCTTCTTGCAGCAGCCCTCTTCTCCGTCGCTGTCTCTGCGACTGCGCCTGGGGCCGTCAAGAGACAGGCCACTGCGACCGCGACAAAGACTACGCTCGACTTTCAGTCTTTGACAGGATGTCATATGCATGGAGTTACCCAGTACGTCTCGTCCTTTATCCTCTTTATGGGCTATTCTTAACAGCAACAGGTTCTGCATGGCTGGTTCGGACGAGTATCAGATCGTTGCTGAAGCCACGGCCACTGAAGATCCCCCATCTTCATACACAGACTGCCATAGCCATGGTTCCGATACGTAGGTCACTAGATATAAACAACCGACTATGTCTGACCTTTTAGATACTGCATGAACCCCAACGGCGGCGAAGTTCAAGTCCTTGGTGAAAATGCCACTCCTACTCAAGCCACCAAGTCAACTGGTTCCGCCAAAGCAGACGAGATCACCGCTGTATCAGACTGTCACATGCACGAGACTTCTCTGTAAGTCTTCACTCCATACACTGGAAGGATATTTATTGACTGGCTCAGGTACTGCATGGGACCCAGTTCATCCGAGTACTACGTCCAGACAACCATTACCAACACAGAAGAGTATCCCGCGCAACTCACAAGCTGCCACAGCCATGGCGAAGAGACGTAAGCAGTCCCTCCAAAACATTCATTTCTAGCTAACAACCCAGATACTGCATGTCCGACGATGGTGAAGCACCCGTCCTCGCTGCTGAAGATGTTGAATCCGGCGAAGCCGATCCCCATGAGGAACATTGCCATTTCCACGCCGGCGTAGAGTGAGTCCTCCTCCGGCGCCTCTCATTTGCGTCTCTAACATCCGACAGACACTGCGTTGGCGGAGGCCAATCCGAAGGCGAAGGCCAACAATCCTGCGAGCGAAAAGACAGAGACTACAAGATTGGCATTCGAATCGGCATGCTCTTTGTCGTTCTCGTGGCCAGTTCCATTGGTGTCTTTGGCCCCATCCTCATGTCTACCTTTATCCCTGTGCGCTCCAACATCGCCCTCACGATTCTCAAACAATTCGGTACGGGAATCATTATCTCAACTGCCTTTGTCCACGTATGTCTTCTCCCCATCGATTGTAACAATGACTAACGCTTTTGTAGTTGTTCACGCATGCTTCAATGATGTTTGGCAACGCATGCCTCGGCGAGTTGCTCTACGAGGCCACGACAGCAGCTATTGTCATGGCTGGTCTATTCATCTCGTTTCTCATTGAGTTCTGCGTTCATCGTGCTATGCGCTGGCAAGCAGCCAAGAAAGCCGAAACTGATTCGGTAACTTTGTCGCCCAAGGCTATAGAAAAGGCGGAGATGGCGAACATTAGCATCATGGAGGCTGGTATCATCTTCCACTCCCTCCGTACGTTCAGTAATCCGAGTTCAACTTGAAGCGTTTACTAACATCACTAGTCATTGGTATCACCCTTGTTGTAGCAGGAGATTCCTTCTTCATCACCCTCTCAATCGTTATCATTTTCCACCAGCTCTTCGAGGGTATCGCGCTCGGTACACGAATTGCCTCGGTTGGCTATGGCCAGATGCCTCTCGCAATGGGCCATTCACACTCGCACTCACACTCCCCTGCTCCCTCAATCGAGCGAACCGGGATATCTACCGTTCCACTGTGGAAGAAGCTCCTCCTCGCCTCTGGCTTTGCCATCGTTACACCAATTGGTATGGCCATTGGTATAGGAGTTCTCAATGTCTTTAACGGAAATGACCCTTCGACCATCATCGCCATTGGCACCCTGGATGCTTTCTCTGCTGGTATCCTCGTTTGGGTTGGTCTGGTTGAGATGTGGGCTCAGGATTGGATGCTGGGAGGTGAACTCACTGATGCTAGTCCTCTGACTACCGTTCTGGCCATGTTTGGACTGGTCTGTGGAATGGTTCTTATGAGCGTTCTCGGAAAGTGGGCTTAATGGTTTGTCATTTCGAGTCTGTGGGACAACGGCCCGTCACGGAGAGCAACTATGGTCGGTAGAACAAACGCAAGAACAAGACAATTTGCTGTACCTGCGCATTTCCTCAAAGTCACAAAAGATGTTTAATTCACATTCGGCGACTCGGGTGTGTCAGATTAATTCGTTATAGTAGACTTAGTAGCCTTTACACGTTACCATGTATACAGGCTGGATTCTTCTCGCGCCTTGCAGCTATACGTCTCACCTAACAAACACAGACACATGGATATCTTATGGCCGAATCTCTTGACTAGTCCCTCTTTGCCCGCGCAGCTTGAATCCTCTTGGTCAAGCCTCCAATACCGAAAAAGATACCAATAATACTCTCGCTCACCCATCGGGGCATACAAGACAGGAGCCAAACCTTGGTAGCCATGCCTCCCGCATAGAAATAATCCGGGGTTCCTCCAATCAACCCACCAAGATACCCCTCACCCTTGAGAGCCTGCGTTACAAACTTGCGTGCATAAACCTCAGTCGGCATCGTTGCCGTGCGCTGGCTAAAGGTCAACCGCTGCTGGAAAAAGTCCTGGATCGGCATGTACAGCGAGTTCTCGGGAAGAGCTCGATGCGTACGGCTCGCGATGTTGGAGCGCACTGTGCCGGTGACAGCAGTCATGACGCGGACTCCGAAGGGCTTGAGTTCAAGACGTAGAGCACGCGACCACACATTGATGGCGCCCTTGGTGGAGGAGTAGATTGCACCGAAGATGTAAGGCACGAGTGTCGACGTGCTGGAGATGTTGATCACCAGACCGCGGGCCACGATGAGCAGAGGCGCAAAGGCTTGGACCATCAACATAGGGCCAAATACATTGACTTCGTACGTGGCGCGCACATCGTCGAGTTCCATGTCCAACGCGGGGATGGTGTGTGTTCGGCCACTGGAGGGGTTAGCTTTACATCTGAGGGGTCATGGTTGATCTTACGCGTTGTTGACAAGAACATCAAGACGGCCACCGGTCAATTGAGAGACTCTCTCCTTACACTCAGCGATACTCTTAGGTTCAGTGACCTCAAGGGGAAAGACGCTGATTCCAGGCCCTTCAAGGTCTTTGATCATGTCGGTGTTTCGCACTGTCGCAATGACGTGGCAGCCTTTGATGTATTAGCCAGACTCGATGAATTGCAACTCGTGAGACTTACCCTGACGATGGAACTCCTTGACCAGACCATGTCCAATACCTCCAGGAGAGCATCTATCTCAATCAGCATCATCTTCAATCTTTCACGGTGATTAATTGTCTTACCCTGTAATGAGGACGTAGGTCTTTCTCTCAGCCATTTTCGCTGAAAGGTTCTCAAATAT
The DNA here is from genome assembly GCA_013396295.1 of Fusarium heterosporum. Lineage (NCBI taxonomy): Eukaryota > Fungi > Ascomycota > Sordariomycetes > Hypocreales > Nectriaceae > Fusarium > Fusarium heterosporum. The sequence continues at coordinate 156,157 of JAAGWQ010000133.1, read as the reverse complement.
GATTTGAGGGGAAGTTGCAGCACAAAGAACGACTAAGCCCAGTAGTCTGCAATTGAGGTCTATTGAAGCTGGGTGAGAACAAATTCGAACGTTCCAGCCGTAATTTATAGTTAGAGCTGTTTCTTTACGATCTGTGATTGCTACGAACGCTGCAAATACAATAGTTTCGGCTGTCCGTGGAGCCCGAGGCATGTGAACTTTGATAGCTCCCTAGCCACAACTCCAGCCACTCTGATAATCAGCCACATTTAAAGGAAATGCTTAAAAGAAACAATGATGGTTTTTCTATTCCAGAAGGGTGAATGTTGAGACATCGAGGGTTTACTTGGCATTTATATTATGTCTCTGTCCAGTCTAGATTCTCGTAGCCACGTAAGACTTGGCTCAGGTTGATAAGATAACCATCTTTGGGGTGGGGTGAGCTTCATGCTGAGCCTGAAAATCGCCCACCTTTAAGCATCCATGTTTGATGCGACGATATGACATGAAATGGACTATGGACTTGCACATTCATTTAAGACGCCGTCTGCAACTCTCTTGGCTAGAGTAGCAAAAGTCGGGAAATGTAGAGTTATGAGAATTAGTAAATTATGTACGCTAAATGGCAGTTGGTGATACACTCATCCAATACCCCAAACTCCAGAGGCTATAACCTCATTTCTATTTATCCTTTTCCTCAGACGCCTTATTAATCCTTTGGCCTATTCTATGGTCCGTTCGCGTCGCCGTGCCGCATCATCGGCGATACGGGGAGGGTTTGCGGTGTTGTGGGAGCTCCGTGGGACGATCCGGGCAGTGTACGCGGCGACACAGGCGCGTACTCTACGGGTAACGACCCGGGCATTTCAATAGGTGCTGATGTGGTACCATCCATCTCGTAAACTGGGTTCGGCGCCGCAACGGTGTCAGGGTGTAGCTCGGCGGGGCCATAGTTGGGCTTCTGGGGAGTGTAAAATCCAGCGTTGGGATCGGGGGATCCCCAGGCAGGATGTGGTGTACCAGCCGCAGACCACCCAGCCTTGGCTTCGTTATGGGGCGATGGGGAGCCGTTTTCGTAGTTGGGTAGCATGGGGTGTGATTCCTCATGGTTCTTCTTGCGGCGGTGCATCCAGAGCCAAACGAAGAGACCGAGAACTGCTGCACCTCCGACAGCTGCACCTATGCCAATGCCGGCTGTGGCGCCGGTCGATAGTCCCGTATCTTCTGTCTTGCTATCGGCGCTGGTGGTAGCGGCTGCTGTAGACTCGGTAGTCGTAGCGGAAGCGGTTGAGGCAGCGGTAGAAGCATCGGTACCTGTGGCGGTCGCAGTCGTGGACGCAGCCGCATCGGTCGTAGTGGTCGCGTATCCTTCTTTCGCAGCATCTTGAAACTCCTCCTTGGTGACCTTCATGGGCGTCGAGGACTGGTCGCAAGCCTTGCTCATGGTATCGTACGTCTCGTCGACATCATTAGGGGACTCCTCACCGACACATCGCGCAGAGCCAAGGATGAAATCGTTCTTGTAGCTACCCAGGCCGCACAGACAGTAGTTGAGCTCCTTGCTATCTTGACCGGTACACGAGGCATCGTCGGCAGCCTTGTTGAGACATGATTGCGCACCCTTGGGGTAGAAAGCGAAGTTGTTGTCGAGAGCCAGAGCTGGCGAAAGAAGGAGGGCGATAGTCAGCCAACGCGACGCCATGGTGACAAGCTAATCGAGCGAATGTGAGTTTATCGGACACAAGATAGCGTAGCGTGTTTGGATGGTGTTGTTGGAAAAGCCCCTATGCTGACAGAAGTAGGTCTTGTTCGCAATGGATCCCAGTTTCAGCTCCAGCCACCAAAACACCTAGTAAAGAGGACTCATAAAAACCACGGCCAATCAATTATTTCCGGAGCTCCTGGCTTAAGCGAATGACTTTAAACAATAGAAGTGGAAAAAGCGAGTGTTGAAATGTTTGGTCGGTTACAAAGTGTCAATTAACGGTATGAAGAATAAAAGAGGAGAAGAGAAAACAAGAAACAAAAAGCGCTCGGGGGGTTACAGTGCATTATACCTAGCGCAAGCCCATAATGACGGAATTGGGCACTGGCACTGGCACTACAGGCACCGTCGTGGGACTACTTTTCGTTACCTACGATCTAATTTAATTTCCTCTGGCGAAGATCCTGTCAGCACCAAACCCATATCAGACTTGGTGTAAGAAAAGAGGGATCGACTGCACCTTTCCGTCATCGGCTTGGCCCCGTCATGGCGCAGCAAATCAATCCAAGAGCTCAAGTTCCGCAATGATTGGTTCCATATCGGCTAATTATAGGCTCATTGTGCATGTTTATTGGTCGTGCATCTGAGCTTGTGGCTTGGTGGTTTGCATCGCAGTGGATACCAAGGATCGTAGTACAGGGTAGTATGATCAGAGGATGAATCTGCCTTGTCATATTATAAGATCTTGGGAGGTACTGCATGAATGTATCATTTGAGTCAATCTCTCATCACTCACAGCCTTATGAGGTGTCAGACAGCACCTCTATCCTGTAGGGACTACCACTCGTCTCCAGTTAGTCAACCTTCTGCCTCACTTTATCAATAGTACTTCGTCAATGCTTCAACTAGGGTATCATTTTTTTACATGCTTCTCCATTTTTTAAAATACACTGAATCCCATATCTCACCTCATCATCAAACAGACCCGCCTCACTGCGCTCACAGCCGCCTAAACACCTTGCCAAAGATCTCACGCGCTTTCACAAGATTCAGCAGACACAATCTTTCGTTATCCAGATGCGCAGAGTCGCTTGACTGTCCGCAGGGAAGATGAGCAGCTGGAGCCCCAAACTCCTTCTCCAAGAACCTGATCGCTGGAATGGATCCACCTTCGCGGATGTAGAGCGGTTTACGGGGCTTGCCTAACTTCGTCTTGACCGAGAGCACTTCCTCTTCCTTGGGCTTCTCGGTCTTGTCGTCGTTCTCGTCAGGTGTAGCTTCTCCGGAGGAGGCCGATGTTTCGAAGCAATCCTCCCACGTCTCAAGGATGGCCCTTTCCAGGGTCTGGAAAATGGCATTGGTGGGGTCTCCAAGCCAAGGCTCAGCTCGGTTGTCCACGTTGATGGTCAATTTGTTCTGCGTCTCGAGTTGCGCAAATTCCTTTTCGAGGAATTTTGTAAGGGCCTCAATCACATTGTCCACTTCTTGCCCAGGTACCACGCGCAAACTGATATGTGAGCTAGCGTGACTGCTTACCAAACTACCGTCAGGACCAGAAACCTTGTATCTGTGGAGTGTCAGGTTAGGTTCGCGCCAACGTGCCATGAGGGATTGTTTGAGCCTCTCTTCAGGGCCCTTTTCAGGATTGCTGCGGATCAAAATCTGAGCAATATCATCGTAGCGGGCCTCCTCTTCAGGTGTCACCGGCAGGATGCCGTCGTAAAAGCCAGGGATTTGAACACGATTGCCTGGGCCTTTGAGTTTGCCAAGGATCTGTGTGAGGTCTGAAAGTGGCTCGTTCATCATGTAAGAACCGTCAACACCCGAGTGGATATCCGGACGGGGCGCATCAACGCAGACGGTTGTGTGCAAAACACCACGAAGACCATAAGTCAGGCATGGCACCTCATCATCCAGCCAGTAGCTATTGGCAAGCAGGATGTAGTCCACTTCGCCAATCAGCTCCTTATTTTTCTTAACCGCTTCCTCAAATCCTAGCGATCCAAACTCCTCTTCACCCTCGATCAGGAAGATGACATCGTTTTCCAGCTGCTGGTTTTCCATTAAATCGGTCACCGCATAAAGAGCTGCGATAATGGGGCCCTTGTTGTCGCTGATTCCGCGGCCATACAAGTAGCCGTTCGTTCCCTGCATGGTGAACGGATCGGTTTCCCACTTGCCTTTGCGGCTGTCTGCAGCAACGACATCGTAATGACCGTAAAATAGAATTTGTTTTCGCTTCTTTGCGGTTTCCTTCTTGGCTGAGAACCGGGCGTAGACAACGGGGTTGTGATGCTTCTCGGTACTGAGCAACTCGACATTTCCTCCCAGCCGCTTGAACAAGGCACCGAGGTAGGTTGCTCCCTTGCGACAATCTTCCGCAAACTCAGGGCGGGAGGAGACGGTCTTGTATGATATGAATTCCCGCAGTGACGACAGCAGAAGACTATCGGAAGCCTGGGAGACTTCTTTTTCTTTGGGGTTGCACTTGTCGCTGTCAATGGACCAGATGGAAATGTTGTCATCGTTGGCACCGGTGATGAAGTACTGTTTATTCTTGTAGTTGGTTACAGCCGACGCGAGGACCTTGCCCTGGTGAGCCTCCCAGCGCAACAAGCACTGGTATTTCTGGGGGGCAGCCCCGGATGCAGTATGCTTGTATTTACCATAGTGAGTAGTACTGTATTTCTACAAGGAGTTAGCCAGAAGTCATGATCTGACGCGAGGAATTATTGGGCACTTACGCTGGCCCAACCATTAGTTGCGGCAGTCCACAGATATCCCCAACTCATTTGTATCGACATGATATCGCAGTCGTGTGCTTTGATGACCCTCAATCTTTGTGCTGTGTCAAGGTCCCATAGCTCAACAATGCCGTCGAGCTTACCGGCATATAAGAACGAGCTGTCAAGTGCCAAGGACAAGACTGACTCGCCATCGTCCACGCCTAGTGTCATGATTTCTTGAATGCCACCACTGAGATCCTCTTCATCCTCAACCGTATGCCCTAGACTCCACAGCTTGATGGTACCGTCGCCCGCACCGGATATCAGCACATCATCGTCGGTGCCAACGTCCACTGTCGGGCCCTTTGCCATAAGCATGCAGTACACATAGCCGTAGTGTGCAAAATTCTTGACGCAGCCCGAGTGTATTTCGAGAACATTGTGTGCTTTAGGAATCAATCCCCATCGATCGTCGTTACGTCGGGGTGTACTTGCGCCACCACCGACGGCCTTTGAGTCAAAGAAGCGGTGGTTGCGTCGGTCGGGATGCTGTTGTGATTCGGGGGACACGCGAGCTGTGACATCGTTGAGACCAACCCATTGGATTGTGGCATTCTGGGCACCGATATAAAGCGTTTCATGCTGAGGACTGTATGCAGTACAGAAAACATCGCCGACATCGTAGGAGCCGTAAATTTCGTAAAGTCGTGTCAAAGTGTTGGGGTCCCAGACGTTGATAATTGGGTCTCCGGCGCTGGAGAATAGGAGGGACGCATCAGGCGATAGCGATAATGAAAGAACACTGCGCTTGTGGGCCTGGACACGTCGAACTTGGCGAAAAGTATCGAGAGACCAGGCTACGATCTCGCCATCTTGTGTGCCAGCGTAGATGGTCTCATGCTGTGGACTGACGGCGAGAGCGAGGACGGTGCTTGTGTGTGACAGAGAATGAACGAGATCAGGGCTCGTGGCAGGGTCTTCGGCGACTTCGAGGGGGGATAGAATCGGAGATGAAGGGCCTGGCGATATCATCGGTGATGCCGTCCGTGAAGGCATCGCGAGGGTCTCTGTGGCAGTCGATTGTTAGATTGGGGTAGATTGTCGAGGGAGGGGCTAAGGCAGGGATCGAGAGCGAACACGACGTGAAAGCTGATAGACAAGGATGTGTGAGAAAGATAAGAGCGCTGCGAGTAGAAAGTGAACAATCTTGAGTATCAAGAACTATGATACACACAGCATGTGGTGTTGTGGAAAGACAGGCCAGATACAAAGTCAAGTGGAAGCTCCAGGTCTAGCGCCGAGACCGCTCAGATATTCCAGGTATGACGCGATTGCGCAATGCCCAATCCCAGGGTCCCTCCCTTTTCCCACATCGAGACCCCGGAAAATCACCCCAAAGCTACAAAAAGCACAGACAATTGCCGCTGGGCTAAATTGTATCACTTTTTGTTGGATTTCGCAATTGTACAACTCCTCAATGTTAAATCTTTCTCTCCATTGCTTGCTGAGGGGAGAGGGAATATGCGATAGCCTTATGCTATGTAAGAGCACTCATTGGTGGAGACTGAACCACTGGGATGGCCTTGCTGGTCACTGGCTAACTGGAGTAAATCGGCACTAGCCTTTCGGGGAATTGTTGGTTGTAAGTCGACTTTGAGGACTTTGAGGAAGAAAGGAGGACGGTCTGGGAAGTTGAGGATGTGTTTGATGATCCATTCAGACCCAGATCATTTGTTGATAAGATCAGATGAATGACATATAAAGCCAGGTACCAGAAAGAGAATAATGGCAACAAAAAGGTTGAACATTTGAGGATGAAGTAAAGAAGCTGAGGAAGCGGAACTCACCATCGTCTGATATGATTATCTCTTCCGACTGCCGCTTCTCACTCTCCGTTATCTTGGCACATCCCTCACATCCGCCACTACTCGACGACGAAGAGTCAGAATACATTTCCAGAATCATAGCAATTCAAATGGTAGAATATTTAGAAAGACAAGTTACCATCAGACAAGAATTTCGGAGTAAAAAGGAGCAATATAAGCCATGTCCCAACAAACGCCCGCTGTAGCACGGGATAATGATGTGCTGAGCTGGCGTATGCTCCTCCGTCAGCCCCAAGCACGAAATGTCATGTGTGACCATCTCAAAAGCAAACAGCCAGAATGCAACTACGAGACATTATCTCACCGATATTTTAAGCCCCCTGATCGCCGAGCACCGTTCACCCGCCGGCTGCAAGGGTTCCTGTCCCGTCCCGGCCGGCGATATCGGCCCCATCCATGCACATTGAGCCGTTGCATCGGGAGAGTTATCCTTGCCACGGTCACATTTGGGGTTGGTCTCGATTAGATGACATCAGTTAAAACTTCTAGTATCTTTGACTTGTCCAGCTGTGACGATACATTTACGCCGGTTTGCCTCCATGCTTACTACTTCTCTCCATCTATTTTAGGTCTTAGCCGTTGTAAGTGGCTTATCTGTCCTTTGTCCAAGTCATCTCTTAATTAAGCTCAACATGATGCATTGACATACTAGCAATGCCGACTCTGGAATAACGCTTAGGTGTTGATATCTTATTGGCTCCTCATAAACAAGTATTATGTACACCAAGCTAATAGCTGAACAGTAAAGATGTCGAGACATCTAAAGACTGGTATGGGGAAAGCGCGTATGCTAGATTGTCCTTTTTTATATATTCAAGTATAACCGGAAGGCAGGTGTAGCCTTACTTCGTCAACATTAAAAGCTAGTCATCTCTGTGTGGCTCGCCATCGCTATACAACTGTTGTTGAAAGGGGGGGGTTCTCCTTGTGTGGGATAAAACGACGAAGCCTGTGGCTAGGATTGATTGGATGCCATTTATGTCGGTCTCCTGGACCTGACTCAGCTGCCATTGAAGCAGCATAGCACACTCATTGATTCCCAAGGTCTTACACAGGAGCTGTGCACGATCATGTAACGGACACGATTTTTTGGAGATTCCAAGTGGTTGGTGTTGCACTGCCGGCACAGAAGAAATGCCTTGAGTCTGGACAGTGTGCAATGCCTCCTTAGACCGCGAACATCCCCCTCGCCATTCAACCCGAGAGGAACAGGATGAGGAGTCAAAATTATCAGCGTCCCGACAGTGTCAAGGCTTTCAGTTGTCGAAAAGAGACAGTATATATAACATGATTTGAGTCTGTTATCCAGCGCTATGACATGTGTCGCACCCGTAAGATTAATAGGCTCAGCAGCCTTGAGATGTACTTTAGGGGAGTACTCAGCAAGGCCGAGTTATTGTGCTTTCGTTGGCAGCTTGGATCAGTATCGGAGTCTTATATATAGGCACCATGGCCAACAACAGCGCATGCTTGTACTCGAGAGATTGGATTGCCATATATAGCAGCGAGCCCTCGTTTATGGCAGCAAATATTTGAGCACTCAAATTCTACAGCTCTTGTACGTGGGTCCAGATATACAGCGCTCGATGAAAGCGATTGTGATGTAAACCAGGCTCACGGCTAGTTGCCCCAAAGCTCAACATAAATGCCGCCAGGAAACTTGACAGTAGTTTCGACGGTGTGTTCGGTCCAATAACGAAGACAGTGTCAAGTACCACACAGGTGTAGTCGTCATGGGCAATGAATACCTTCGAGTATAGATTGTCTTGTGAGCTGGCCATCTTTAGCAATCCAGGAGGCGGCTTTTGTCTACCACTAGGGGGCGTCGAAGTAGATGGCGATGGTTTTCGAGACACCGAAAGTTGTTTTTAACTCTATACTCTCGGCACATCCATGTAGGACATCTAGGTACAATGGTAGAGACAGAGAAGAAGCAATAACCAAATATGAGGTCGAGGGGAAATAGTTCAAGAGATTGCGGGTTGGTGTGCAAATCGGCACTCATCACGGGATGAATAAGGCCCCATTCCCATTTTGTCTAGATTATACATCTTGTTATCCCACCTATACCCGACGCACTTTTGATGGGCGGTAGTTGTGAATATGAAGCCCACCGGCTTGGCAAGAGATCATCAAGTTGATGTAATTTACTTTCTGTGATTGGGATGTATTTGTTGGTGTCGAATGTCTTCTTAGCCTCCCCCGGATGCTTACGATAGCATCTGTCTCGTTGTCTTCGAACTCAAATCTTTCATTAGACAGGAATTGTCGAAGGCTTCTAGGCGTCGTCGCAGGTATAACATTATTTGCATGAATCCTCTTGGTCTGCTAGCATTGATCTTCGTTACAAAGGCGTTGTGGCCAACTCATTCTTGACCATGACCAGCGTTCAGGGCAGCGGCTGGAGAGAAGCGGCCGCAGACGAAACTGTCACTCATGCCTCGCAATGCTTCTTGCGTATACAAATCTCCATGTCTAGAAAGTAGGCTATAAATCGTGAAAACGGTTTCACTGCTCCCTTGTTCATCTCGCCCAGGGGTCTATTCGGGTAGATATATACTATACAAGTAATATCTCTCTTCGGGGGTTCAGGTTAAAGACCGCCATCTATGCTTGAAGTGACCCTGAGAGTGCCAATTGTGTTTGCGGTGCCATTGCGCTCGTTGTTTGTCACTTTCGACGTGATTCCGGAGCAGAACAGTTGAGTCATCGAACTCGCACTCCTGAAAGCAGACTGAGGTGTTATTATAGGCTGGAAGTTCTTGCGATGGAATGAAGCACGCAATTCGATATGCCTTGTTTTGGCTATACATATATATAGCAGATCGGTCATGGTTGTGAGTGCTGCGAATGTGGTTCCTATATTCCACCAGTGTTCTGGTAAATGATCGCTTATTGTCTCAGAGACCACAGGCCGGCGTAACCCATTCGGACCAGGGACAGTCAGTTCTCCGTTCTGACCGAAGCATAGACCTAGTTCCAGATCACTGGCCTTGACAAAATCCCGACGCTCCTCGAACCATGTTGTATTCCGTAGTAGTGAAGTAGACGTAAGGCACCGGTTAAATCTGAACATTCCAAAGTCCGAGTTCCTCTTGTAGGACATGAATTATTCAATTTTCAGGGGCTGCTGTGCCTGAGTAAATGACTGGTGTGGTTAATGGGTGTATCGCCAGGCACGCCTGGTCAGCGACCGAGATCGGAAGGCTTCGGCCAAGCTCAGCGTATCATCTCGAACACACCATTATATAAGGCTGTTCTAATCGCCCGAGAATACTGTTTCTATAGACATCTTTTGTCTTGACTCAGATAGAAGTGTTACTTCGCCATTATTGTTGCAAAATAGCACGAATGCGGCGATGGTTGGTTACTGATCTCCAATTGACAATCTCATGCGCCGGCACCTCCCTATAGCCTCAGTGCAGATCATTTCCTGCTATTCATGTGAGTCGATGCTGAGCACTTGAAGAGGCGTCTTTGTTACGTCGTCTCGCATTTATAGTTGGTGAGAGTGTAATCGAGGAAGGCCTAGAGGAACACATCCAACCTCATGACGTCTTCTATGATGTTTCTTCCCGGGTAGATCGTATATATCAGGACGTCGTCTGCCTGAGTGACAGAGTTGTCCTGGGCCTGTATGTGGTACCCATCCTCACTCGTATAAAGTAAGGATGAGGCGAGTCTGGTATGAGTGGATATGTGCCTGATTCTTCGGGTACAGACCGTTAATGATACGAGCTATTTTCCGTCGCGGTTTCTTCTCACCACAGAAGCACTGCGGCCCATGTTGACAGCTATAGTCTATAGACGTCTTATATAGTTATATGGAGAGGTTGCTGAAGACGAAGATGAAGACGATTGTGAGGACAACAGAGTACTTATACCCATTCAGCCGCTGTCTTATTTAGCACCTCATCATCCATGAAACAAGAACACTCTTCCAACATCATCACCAATCTAAACTTCGTTCCTAACAAAAGAGAATTCACAGATCAACCTCAAACCTCAAACCTCAAACAAGGGTGACAAGTCACTAGATCTAGAAAGTAAGCGAACCAAGACAAAGATAACCACCAGCCACGCATCACAATCTCCGGATCAAAGATTGGAAAACACCACATGCGCACAAATTAATCCACACTTGCTGCCTGATCCAATCCGTCTGTTCATTGTGATGGCCGCGACAAAGTGAAACTCCAAGCAATCTACCAAAGATTGTATAGACTTTGGTTGGAGGACAAACGGATAGATGTCACGACAACATCATAGGCAAAATCCAGAAAGTCATTGCGACAAATTATCCACTAGGCGTATAGCCTTCAAAGCAAAACCCCCAGCCCAATCCAGGTATGTTCCTCAGCCCGGACACCTATCTGGCGTATGCGCACAAGAACCTCACACCGCCGCAAATCGTAGGTGCCCGACAAAGATATACCCCTTCAACCCACACCCACGGTAAATGAGTCAATACCAAAGCTCACGGCAAAGGTCACAGGAGCAAAGTAAAATTGACAATCCAAAAGGCAAGCTTTGAGCAGCCATGTATTCGTGTAGATAAATCCTGTCAAAAAGAATCCCAATGCAAATAGCTCCGTCATCTGTCTTCCGTGCGTCATGCAATAATTCCAGCCACCTACTCGAGCGCGTGCAAGAGCATCTTCGTAATATCATAAACCAGTAACAAAAAGAAAAGACAAAAGTATAGAAAAGATAACGAGGGGGAATAATCGCTGGTGGGAAGGGCCTTTTCTTCGCCCATCCATGATTTGTAAATGTCCAGAAAGAAATGAAGAATCTTTGTCTCATCTACCGCAGATGCAGTTCATCCACCGGTTTTAAATTGCGCCAGAGTAAAATGCAGAAAAGAGAACCAAAATGTATGAACAAAAACCCTCCAATAAATGTCTAAGCCATGACGAGTGACCGCTCCTTCTTTTCCTTGTTCTTGAAAAGGGCCTTGAGCATGTTGCTGTTGTTGCGGTTGGGCTTTGGTCGCATTGTGACCTCTGACTCATCGTCCCGTCGACTGCTTCGGCTGTCGATGGACCTTGTCTCGATCCTCTCAGAACGCTTGCTCCTGGATGAGCGATGACTTCGCTCACTATCGGCGATGCTATCAGCGTAGTCGGAGTCGCGTTCTTCGCGACGACTTCTGGAACTGCGATGGCTACGATGGCTGTCGGTGGTCTTGTGGCTCTTTGAACTTCGGTGGCTTTCATGAGTCTTACTCGTCTTGCTAGTCTTGCTTGTTCTTGTGCTTCGCATAGACTTTGTGTCATCGTCTCCGTAGCGACTCTTTGTGTCAAGGGCGGTGGGTGTGATAAGCTCCATGTCGACACTCTCGGCATCTCCAGCTGGAATACCTCTCATCCAGGTCTCAATCGAACTCAGATCGTCGTCAAGAATAAGTGCCTCGTCATAAACTGGGCCATACTCGACAGCATATTCACTCTGGGTCCGCATGGGTGCAGGTCGGTCCATAGGAACACCCTCATATGCCAAGGCCTCTCTCGCCGCCTTCTCCTCCTTCATCTTCTGGAAAATCTTCCATCCTCCGAAGCAGATGACTGTGACACCAGCAGCAATGCTAGTGCCGATCAGAAATTGTGGGGACGACAAAAGGCCAAAAACAGCAGGTGATCCAGACTTGAGAAGAGCCAAAAGGGCGGGTGAGCCTTTCTTGACAATCTTGGACAACTCAGCAAGCGAGAGCGCAACGGCCGCGGCGTGGTCGGGGTTCTTCTGAAGCTCGGACATGGTGTGTGTGGCCGAATGGTGGAGACACTGGGCTTCGGTAAGGAGACCCTCTACACGGTGAACAAGGCCCATGGCTTGCTTCTCATCCACGTACTGCGGGTCCAGGTCAGTGCGATCCTTCAGATCGGGAGGCACACTGCCGTAGGCGAGGTCCATGTCGATTGACTTGCGAGGCTTCGCCTGCACCAGTTCTCCAGTCGATCGGTTGCGGGGAACCATTTGGCCGTCGTAGACAGAGGGTGGCATTGTACGGGGCTGCGCCATGGCCATGGTCTCGGCATATGGGTTCTTGTAGACGAGGGTGGGCGCCTTGCTGGGGGCTGTAGCAGAAATTTCGGTGTGTCGCTCGAGGTTGTCCAGAGTCAGGGCCTTGCGGCTGCGAACGTCGAAATCCCCTCGCGACTGGACGCTTCGCGAACGACGACTACGTTGTGAGCCAGCTTCGCTGCGCTGGTCGACGGTGCGAGGAGGGTAATAACGGGAGCGTTCATTATCGACGTATTCGGACGGAGGAGGTGCTCGGGCGTCAAAGGTTTGCGAGCGCTGTAGCTTTTGTTCGGATTTAATCTGGGCCTTCTTTTCCTTGTAGCTGCCCTGCGCTTCCTTGAAGATGGAGAAAAGGTGCTTGCCCTATGAAGATGTTAGCCAAAATTATGGAGGGAAGAATGCGCAGAGGGTAGACAAACGGTCTTGACGATCTTGCCGGAGTTATTGACAATAGTGATTGTCTGTTCGAGCGCCATGGTGGGCAGCGGTGTATCAATCTAGCTCAAAGTCGCGATAGTGACGACCAAGAGAGGAGCTAGAACGGAGAGTGGTTGATGTGAGAGTATCCAAGGGAGGAGGCCAGCTCTCTCTATTTGTCTGTCGGAATGTCTATGTCTGTGTTGAGGTGATAGTGGTAGTGAGACGGGCAGAACAAGACGAAATAAGACAAAGATGAGAGAGGTATTTGTCTTGCGGTTGATGCGATGCAGATGTAGACCGCAACGGCTTGGTGCTGATCAGGTGCAAGCCTGGCCCTGTCATTCAAGATCCGATCAGTACCAAAGACTAGGATCCCCTTAACAGAAGTTAAAAGGGGAGCACCAGAAATAAATGATTCACGATGGATCTTGGGTCTTATCCCGGTCCCGCGGTCGTTGAAATGATCCGCAGTGGGGGGGGAAGCCTGAGGTGAAGTCGAAAGAATAAAAGGTCTGTACTGGAGGCGGGGGACAGGGAAAAAAAGAAAGAGGCCGGGTCGGTCAGGCTCCTTGTACTTTGAATGCGCTGAAGAGGCAACCCAGAGCGAGTGTTACAGCGGCCTCCAGGGGACTAAACACGCTGTGGCTCGAAAATTGGGGACGTTTTTCTAGGCGGTGGCGTCGGGGGATCAGAGTAAATGGAACGGGTCCCACAAGGAGGGGAATTGATTGACTGAGGTAAGCTAGAGGCGGTGGACTTGTCGGTGAGGAAAAACCGGGAGCATGAGGAGAGACACCAAGCGACGGGGCAGGGGAATCCTAGAGTTGGACACGAGAGGTGAAGGGAGAGAGAAAGAGAGAGGAAGAAAGGAAAGAGAATGGAGAATGGAGGTTGATAAAGGTAGGTAATACACAGATCAAATCGAGACGAATCGTATTACCCGTGGGCAGTAGGTTATGCAGACGTGCATTCGATATCATGTCCCGTCCCAAGGCGGCAAGGCAAAGGCAGGTTGGGCTGTTGAATGCAATGGATGGTTGATAGTGATTCTCAGGCACCATCAACATGGCTGTAAGCGGATGGGCCTGGTATGTGACAAGCTGCACGATGATGATGGTCGTGTTACAGTTGGATCCCGCATCGCATTGCAGTTGCAGGACATGAGATGGGCTTGACCGTACTTACGGGCCATTTCTCGATTACCTTGATTACATTGTCCCCTAATATCTACCATTGACTTATCATCTTGTAGATATCCCATCTTTAACCTGAATCTCCAACAAGCCATCACCCCCTCCCATCTCATACTCTCAGCGGTTGGCAACGATAAAGATGCGACACAGAAATGGTCTCATCACCTCGATACTGCTGGAGTCTCTGCCGATTGGTCTCCAATAGCCCACTTCCCTCGTCAGGCGCCTGTGCATGGAAGCATCCATTAGAACCCAAACAAGGCATATCCCTGTTTTTTCTTTTCCAGACGCCCCCCTACGAGGCCCGCAAAGGGGTCAGCGCTTCCAGCCAAACCTCCAATTCGCATCGCACATGTGGTGCATCTGGCACCCTATCAAACCAGGACAGGGCGACCTGACCTGACGTCTGGAATCAGGAGAACAAAAAATAGATGGCGGGAAAATCGGGGAGACAAACGCACAGCGGGGACATCTTCCGAACTGGTGCCATTGATGTTAATGCTGTCGATCCTCAGCTTCCAGGATATTCCCTTCTTCTGGCCTTGCTTGAGAACGAGAACATGTGCTGAGCCACACTCTGCCAGCGAGGTCAACTGTGGCTAAAGTCTAATCTGCTCCTCTTTCAGCTGTCCTTGTCACTTCCTCAAAGCCTCGACCCAGTCTTGACGAATAGCCTCTCCTCAGTCGTTTACAGTTGACTCTATTCGTCACGGCCACACAAGCGTTGTGGCAAAGCATTCGCACTATCCGTAATCTCTCACTATGAAATGGAATACTCAGCTTTTATTGCCCATCTCCTACAGTCTAGACCGATAACATGGTGAGACAAAAGAACGTGATGACCAAGTGAGACAAATACATGATTCTAATAAGTGCCCAAACTAGGCAGTGGGCTGATGATCAACGCAATGGCACCGAAACGGCAACATTATCTCGGATTGAAGCAGACGATGCCATGTGGCAGTCTCCCAGACTAGCTTCTCCGGAAGAGAATGGAAGGAAAAGCAAACATTAGCCCTCCCGTGGGCAGTGTTTCCGAAGCGATTGATCGGCGGGCTTGGCTCACCCTAGACCAAGAAGAAACAAAAACTACCAAAAGTCGAGGGCCTCAAGATGTGATGTTAGTTGAGGATGTCCATGTCTCCACTCGGACAGGCTCATGTTATGTGTATTTTGTGGTATTTGAGTCGTTTTTATAGTTTTCAATGCTACTGTATCATCCAACATTCGTCAGTCAACGTCAGTTCCTGTGCTTTGGCCCGTGAGTCCGATTGTCGGGGAACCCCAAGATTCAACCCCGCAACCTTGGCAATACGTAGTTGGATAACCTCCGAGGTAGACCGAGGTGCTGCGAGGACTTGCTGAGAGCGATGCAAAGCAGCACTTATCGGCATTTGTATCATGTATACTACTAGCCTGGATGCCTTTATTCAATTACATATATAGTGATGTGTAACTCACAGCACCTGGTAGCTCACATGCGCTATCGATCACCCCATTAAGCTAACTGGAGCCGGATCTTCCTTAGCCCAGATAGCTTCTCTCTGCTTGAGACCATCTCAGAACATGTCGTGCTCATTTCAATCTCTAAGCCCCTACGATTGAGTTCATGACAACCATAAACCGCATCTTCAACTTCTTGTTATAAACCGTTACACAAAAAAACGCGTCGCAGTCTCCGAATTCCCGTAGTGTCTCCACAGAATTATCCCGCACTCTCTACTCTATTCTACTCGTGAAACACCACATCTGTAATTCTCATTCCACATCTCATCATCATAGAGTCCCCCACCAGATCTCAGCCATGACTTCAATATCCGCACTCTGTACGGCCCTTCAGACTTCCACCGCCAGTCTCGTCGATGGCCTCCGCAACTTTGTCACGTATTACCCGCAGGCGCGGCTTGACTTGGCCGCTCTGTCGCGTGAGCTCGCTGAGCTGCAGATGGTAGCGAGGCTGCTGCACCACAACGCTCAGGCTCTTGAAAATGACGGCGCGACTCTACCGGGGAGGTTGGATGAGGCGCTGAAGGGTGTTGTTAGTGAGGCCGGTGAATTGCTCGAGGAGGCGGATGATGCGTTGGATACCGGGAGGACCGCCGAGGAGAGAACGCCATCGTGGTTGGAGCAAACAGCAGAGAGACTATCGCCATTCGCAAAATTACTCGAGGGTCTGAGAAGTGCAATGAGTTTAGGATTGGATTGCGTGTTATTGTAAGACCGCTGCCTTTTATACATGATCTTTACTGACATGCAACAGGGCCATCAATTCTCAGCCTCATGACGGCGAGAGAGAACTTCCCGGATACAGCAGCTCTCAGATCCTTCAAGAGGCCTCAACTCTGCGGTCACGTTTCCTTCAAGAATCTGAAAGTGAAGACCACCGTATTGCGAGCCAGCAAACCATTCTCGCTGAATTCATCGAGGCTACTCAAGACTTCATATCAGAGAGCTCATCTGCTATTCCCCCACCACCACCGCCACCAGCAGCTGACACAGAGAGCGGAGCCAATACCAACAGCAACAGTAGCTTTGCTCACGCCGAGTAAGTCTCTCCTCGTCAGTACCTCTCAGCATGACTAACATCGCAGAACAATCGCGTCGTCTCCTCACTCAGAGACAAACGAACCTCCCATCCCAGACTATAATGCCATCGGCATAACCTCGCAGACCCCACTGCGCATCTCTCTCCGGCACCTCGCCAAAAAGGAACTCTCCAACCATGAAGTCATTGAGACGGCTTACCTCTCACGTCATGGCGCACCCACCATCGCCATCTCAACCCTCGAGTCGCCCACGCGCTTTTACGACACGAGCGCCAGCCAAGTCTCTTGCTTGCAGAACCAACACGGCGTCAATATGATATTCTCACGCAACGGTCGCCAGTGGGCTTATCTCAGTGAAGAAGACGGCAAGGGTCTCAATGCTGCGAGCCACGATGGCATTAACTTCAAGAGACCGGTTGTGTACCTGGGCGATTACATCAACGGACGAAAAGTCCCCGCCGTCAAGTGGCCAGGCGCGAAACCACTGGCGTTCTCGCAGGATGGGAACTGGCTTGCTGTGGGAAGTACACGCGGACGTGTAGGACTCATGGACTGCAGTCCCAACATCAACAAAGCCTCCGTCGTCATTCCCTGCCATCTCGACGAAGTCACCCACGCTGTCTTCACCCCTAATAGTAACCTCCTAATAACACAATCGCGCGACGGCACAATTCGCATCACGGATGTAGCCAGTCGGGCATCCATCGCCAAGCTCGAAACAGACACCTGGAAAAAGCCTCTCTTCCTGGGGACCTCGCCCGACGGAGAAGTCATCGTCTCCCTATGGGGCGACACTGTGTTCCACTGGAATCACGGCACTGCAGCGCTAGAGTCGTACAGTCTCAGCGGACGAAGGACACGCGAGGGCTGGCCCATTGCTGTGTCTGCCGACTGCCGCTTCCTGTGCTGCCGGACCGACGACGGAGTGGATGTGAGTGATTTGTATTCTGGACGGGTGCTGTACACGATCAAGTTCCAGAGTGGATTTGTCACAGCGGCATCGTTTAGCTGGGATGGGCGGTACTTGATACTTGGAAAAGCGGCGTCTTATATGGGATTGAAGATGGGCACGTCGACTTTGGATATATGGGAACTTGTATTCTAGGCGTTCAAAAGGGCTCTGCTCAAGAGTGACCGTGTATTTTATACTCTAGGATAAAAATATAGGTGACGAGGTTCGATTTGATTGGCAATGCCTGGAAAGAGACACATCTAGAGGTTACTCAACCTGCTTCCACCTTGCCTCCAACATCTCAATCCTCATGAGCGGCCCTCCACTCATGGCCTCTGCCCCTACCTCCCTCGCCTGTCTATCGTACGCATACCCTTGCGCAACATATTCATTTGCATGTCCATACCCGACATACGAGTTTCCAACAGTGTAGCTATGCCCTATGCTAGCATCTGTCATCCGTCCCATATTCTTGTAGAAGGACCCTTGCATGCCCAGGTACTGCGATCGCATCGCCGCTAACCTCTGCTGACTGAGAATCTGCTCGCATTGCATGATGGTCTGCGAATACACCGTGTGTCGTTGTTCCGCCAAGGACAAGAAGCCCCCGAGGTCCCCTGTTCTGCAGGCTTCTGCATACAACCCCCTCATGCGCGGCGAGAAAAGATCGCACATGCGTGACTTCTCACTATCCTTAACTCCTGTGAGTGCAAACTGAGGCTCAAGCGCTGTACCTTTGGCGAAGGATAGGTAGCAGTCTTCGCAGATGGCAGCCAGTCCCCATCCCCACCAAGCCCTGTTTCTGCTGAACTTGATTCCTGGGCATTGTTCTACACTACCCCATTGTGCGGCCCAGTCGAGAAGAAGCCTGCTCTCACCCCAGTTACGTGCGTTGACGTATGCCTCGAGTGCTTTGGGTGCCCGTGGATGGCCAAGACTGAAGCCGCAGAGGTATACTCCTTCTTTCGTGGTACGATTGTCCTCGATAAACCATCGTGATCCTCCTATTGGCTTGACGATACCTTCATAACATGCAGCACATATTCCCCACTGAGTACTATTGGTAGGCATGTACCAAGAACTGCCCTTTGTGCCCTTCATATCACAGAAAGGATATTTGTGTATCTCTCGCGCCGCATTCCAGAAAACACTTCCATCTTCGTCATCAATAGCCTGATGCATGGGAATAACGTGATTCAACTGCCCAAGACTACACCTCGTCTCAAAGTCTCCTCCCGTGACCTGCTGCCACTTATCTTGATCCTCGGAAGCATAATAGTAGTCATAGTAACACGATACGCATGCCTGTAACCCTTCCGGTCCGTGGATGGGCTTGTACCACGCACGGCTGTTCGCGTTGGCGGTGTTGATCTTTGGGCATTCCGGCAATTGTGCGCGTTGGTTGAACGCTTGACAGAACTGAGCCCATTTGTTTTCTTTAGCGTAGTCCATGAATTTGCGCCTGAGGAACCACACACTCAAGTCGCAGTAGGCGCCGTCTTGGTCTGGTTGGAGCGTATAGTATTTTGCAAATGAGGAAGTGATGAGGCCGTCTTCAAAACACGCCTCGCAGATTGTTCCATTGGGAATATCAGCTGCTTTGTACCACAATTCGCCTTTCGTTACGTTCTGTTCCCTACAGTCTTTGATGGTCATTCTCTTCTCCATGAACTCGACAAGTTGGTCAAGACTTCCCGACTCGATAGACTCGGGTAACAGACTTTCTGTGATACGTCTGGTGTTAAAGCGGCACCGGCGCCTCTCTCCATCATCGTAAAAGACTTTCCGGAATGAGCTACAGAACTTGGTATCATATAGTTGGGTGACATAGCACCGAGCACATATGACGAATTCTGGTACCGCAGCGTGGTAGAACCAGTGTTGAGGGAAAGCTGTTAGGGCTGCTGAGCAGTCGAGGCCTGTTTTTACGCCGCAGGGATGTTGTTCTGCTGGTCCCGGAGTTCTGACACGAGGTGGCTTTGGTGGTTGGGTGTGAGAAGGGGCAGAGGAAGGGCCTTGGTGTTGTGGCGGATTCTGCTGAGGAGGAGGTGAATGGTATGAAGTCTCTGGTTGTCGTTGAGTTGAGTTGGGCGATGCTGTTGTTTCTGATGGACTTTGTGTCTGTACCTGTTGGGAATAATATCCTTGCGGCTGCGGACTCGGCACAGGCACGGGCGCAGGATTATAAGGCATCTGCTGTGAGTATTGCCCTGGGGATACTGGTACGGGCGACTGACCATGATTCGGACTCGTAATTTGCGTAGGAGGAGGTCCAGGGGGAGGCGGAGGTATGTAGCCCTGTGAGGGACTAGAAACTGTTTGAGCATGTGGTGAAAGATACGAGTTTGTCTGAGCTGGTGGAGGTGGATAATACGATGCTGGCCGTGATCCAGAATTGATGCTTCCAGCTGTAGAAACGGGTCTTGTAGGTAAAAGCGGTGCATCTGCCTCCCTTCCCGTACTGATCCTGGGCGGTAAAGGCGGTCTCTCTTCCTCTTTTCCTTGCTGCTGCAATTCTCTCTGCCGTTGTATCTCATCAAGTAACTTCTGCTGTTCCCTCACAACCTCTTCCTCCCCGAGCTGATGATTCCTTGCCTCCTCAGCCCTCAACTTCTCCATCTCATCCATCTGCGTCTGCTCCTCAATTCTCATCTTGGCCAGGTCTTCCTCGGCCTGTTTCATCTGCGCTTCATACTCGGCCTTGTACTGCGCCGCAAGTCTCTCTGCCTCGCGCCATTGCGCCTCGAGCTGCTGTGTGTGTGCCTGGGCTTGAAGATTTTGGCTTTGGCGTTGAGCTTTCAAATTAGCTTGTTCTCTGTCTACGGCTGCTTGCATCTCCGCCTTAGCTTGGGCCATTTGTATCTCAGCCTGAGCCGCCAGGGCATCTAGATTGGCTTTGGCCTGGGCTGCCTCTTGCTCGGCTTGTACTTGATAGGCTTGGGATGCAGCCTTTGTGTTGGTGAAGTCGGCATTGTACTGAATTTGGGGGTCGATCTGCGCTGGTTGTGAGGGCGCCTGTCCTGGTTGAACACTCACAGGACGATAGGGTGATGGCGGAGGAGGATATTGCGGGTATGACTGTTGCTGCTGAGGTTGCCAAGGAGGGGTATGTGGTTGTGACTGTGGTTGTCCGTACTGAGGATATTGGGGTTGATGTTGGTCTCCTTGAGGTTGTCCATATGGGCCCTGTTGTTGCCAGCCTGAAGGTGAAGCTCCATGGTGTTGATAACCATAGCCTGACTCTCTCTGCCGTTGTTGCTGCTGTTGTTGTTGCTGCTGTTGCTGCTGTTGTTGCTGTTGCTGCTGTTGCTGTTGCTGCTGTTGCTGTTGCTGCTGTTGCTGTTGCTGCTGTTGCTGTTGCTGCTGTTGCTGTTGCTGTGACTGCAACTGCTTCTTATACTCCTCCCCCGCTTTGACAACAAAATCCTTGAGCCAGGCCATGGTATTATATCAACATCAAGGCCAAGACTTGGACGTTCATGGGGGGACTTGATTGCCTAAATACTGCCCCTCCGCACGATAAAGTGGATGGGTTACAATAAAACTCGCACACCTTTGACGGGAAGATCTAACGCGGGCATGGAATTGGCGATCACTTACATGGTCCCCTCACCTAAAAGGCTTCAATTGTGATCTGACTCCTAGTGGTTCCGATTCCGTAGGATCTCTTGAGGCTCTAAGTCTCCTGGCTTGATACCCATCACTTCCCGTACATCACCACCTCTCAAGACTTCAAAAGAGCATCCATGACCTCCTTGGGTACTACTACTGAGAATAATTTGCCCAAGCTGGTGGATGGCGTAGACGAAACTTCTACGAGTCATCCTACAGGTTACATTCCCCTGGGCACCCCCATTACAAAAGCAATTCCGACAACCCCATTTGGTGTCTCACATGAGGCCTTCTAGCTTGCTGACAGTAGTGTGCGGCTTTTATTGTAACCCTCAAGCAGGGATAACAACCATGTAAGCCTGGTCCCTGTTTTCAGCTCGGGATAATCGGAACTTGGCATTCGCGTAGGACAACATCACCGATTAACGGAGGCTCAAGTAAACAAGCTTATATCCAAGGTTGAAATAACCCAAACCCTTTAAAAGAGAGACATCAATATTACACTTGTTTTATTTTCCTCGCGCTCTCCAGTACGAGCTGCTGAATCAAGAATATTATACGTACCATCTACATCTCAGCACTTCCACACAACACAGATGCCCAAGGCAGACTCGACCCATTGAAATCCTTCCATCTCCATTCCTCAACCCCCCATAGGCCAGGATCTTTTGTAGTGTGTGTCACCAACTGTCCAGGGCGGAATAAAACCGCACTCTACCACGTAAATCGTGCTCGACTTGATACATTCACAAACATCAGACTAAACACATCAATCATCATGTAACAAATTCATTCACTCCTAATTGCAATGCTGGGCCTCCAAACATGGCTTTTGTTCGTCCATCTCGGTCCAAAATAAGATACATTGTGATCGACGTCCTCTTTTGACCGAGCTTTGATGACATCACATAATTTCTGAGTAAAACAATAGGTATAGTATGATGGCATCCCCCAAGTAGCAAATAACGCCGTTCCGTCCTGTGCTTGTACGTACTTCGTAACTATGTGTGTTGTTTATGCGTGGTAATGCACACCCTAACGCCCGCGGCTTCGTTAGTCGTCCATATGCATGGTAACGAGTCGTGTATAAAAGCATATCGATGATGTTGTGTTCCACCAACTGTTCCGTCCGTGATATGGTATATTAGGCTTCTTCCTCAATCATGGCTCGAACCTCAGGCTCGTTGAGAAGAATTCGCTTTCCTAGTTCCTCTGGTGGCTTGCCATCTCGGACAGCTCCAAAGTCAAGAATCTGCATCATGTTAGTCATTGCTGCTTTTGGACGTTTACAGTATAAACATACCTCGACATAAGTAAGCTGGTCTCGCTGGACAGCAGCCACGCATCGTCGTTCGTCAAACTTGACTTGCCAAACACCACTGAGGTCGCTCAACAGGTCTTGAACGCATTCGCCAGTCCGGACATCCCACATCTTGACCGTCTTCTCGCTGCCACTAATAACTTTGCGTCCGTCGTGCTGAAAACAGGTAATGGCTCCGGTATGCGCCATAAGCGTATTACGACACTTGCCATTCTCCGGGTCCCAGATGCGAAGAGTTGAGTCAGCAGCGGCCGACACTAGCCGCTCGTCGCGAAGGTCCAACAGACCGACGAGCAGACTATGCCCCTCGAGCGTGTACAGACACGCGCCGGTGGCGAGATCCCAGATCTTGACCAATGAGTCCATGGAACCTGAAATACAGCGGTTTCGTTCGTGGTCGAGGACAACGGAGTATACTTTTTGAGAATGGCCGTGGAGGACATGAAGAGCCTCGCCAGTGCTGATACGCCAAACACGAACGGTGCTGTCGTAGGATCCGCTGACCAGGGTATCGCCGTGGGCAGAGATGGCACGAACAGAGTGCGTATGTCCAGCCAGAACGCGAATGAAGTAAGGACAGTCGGATTCATGCGCTGGAGGACCAGTCTGGATATAGCGACGAGAACCGACCTCTGGGAGTCGCCAAACTCTCAGCTGACTGTCTCTGGAACCGGTTATAATGAGAGGCTTCTCGGGCTGCATGACAGCCTGTCCGCTGGAATCTCTGCCGGTTTCAGTAGGCATGAGGATCTGCAGACAGCGGACGGTACTAGTATGTCCGTAAAACACCTGCTGACAGAGGCCCCGCTCAATATCCCAAACACGGACGGATCGATCAGTTGAGCCAGAAACCAACATGTTGCCCTCGTACTGAAGTGCCCAAACACCACCCTCATGACCTTCGAGCTTCTTACGGATTTTGCCCGTCTTGGTATCGTAGATATGAATAAGGGTATCGTCGCTGCCTGTGATAATCTTGTCCTCGTCGAACTGAAGACACGTAATCACGTGACGAGGGTGAGCTGCAAACGCGACATGGCCGGGCTTGACCTCGCCACTGGTCCAACTCTTACGGATCATGTGATGACGGCGGTAAAGGGACTTGAATAGATGAAGCTCGCGCAGACTTGGGAGTCCAAGCTGGGGGTCGGGAACCGCAGTAGCGGCAGCATTGGCAGCAGACAAAGGCCCTTCCGACTTATGGTTTCTGGCCTCGGGCTGCGATCTACTCTCTTCGCGAGTCACGGCCTCCTGAGCGCTGGCCCGTCGCTTGGATCGTTCAGCAGCAGAATATGTGGTAAGCGCTCGCTTGCGCTTGGAGGCACGGGATTTGGAAGCAGTCTCTTGACGAAGAGTCCGGGTAAGCTCGTGCTCAGTGGAAGTCAGTCGGTTTCGCATGCTCAGATCCTTCTCATAACCAGTAGCTCCAACAGGATCTTGCCAACCCCAACCTTGAATAATAGCTTTTTGTAGTTCTCCGGGAGGTAGGGTATAGCCATCGCGGTCGAAAAGCTCCTTCCAACCAGTCTCATTACGATCGACAATATTGCGCCAGTGTTTGGAGACCTGGGCAGCACGACAAAGATCCTGGTGGTCGAGATGAGCTAGAACAGAGTATCCAAGTTCCAAGGGCAACTGTCGCAAGAAATCGCACTTCAGTGCAGGATTGACGGCGTTTGCAATGACACGAAGAGTGGGGCGTGGGCACCGACGAAGGAACTGGTACATCATGAAGGTTTTCATTTCAGTCTTCATGGAGTCGAATGCCTCGAGTAATGTCTGTGTGTCAACAACATGGGGTGAACCAGAGCCGTCGTTGCGTGTAAGAGCATAATCATCCTGGGACTGGCCAGTGCGGACAAGTGCCGTCGAGGAATCGTCTTCCGTCAGCTGTGATTCATCAACCCATCGGGAGGGGTCTGAATTTGATGTTTGGAAGCTGGACTGAGCCTCTTCATCATGGTCGGCAGTGTGAAGCTGAGCAGCTGCCAAGGTAGGCGAAAGTCTGGGACTAGGAAGACTAGCATCTTGGGCGGCAACGACATCAATACTAGGCCGAGGATTAAAGGGACGAAGAGGTTGCTGCAAAGATCCGTCGATGTCCGCAAATGGTTCGGCGTCGGTGTCAGTAACCGGTGGGGTAGCCACATTACTACTAAAGACAGTGTGCGAATCACTCTCCACGGGGCTAGTGGCTTCGCAACGAGGGCTGACTGCGGATGAGGACACCTCAGGTGAATGTTGTCGTTCGGGGTGTGACGAGCGTCGACGAGCTGATCGGTCATCGGCGCCAACGACTTCTGAGGTATCAGGGGTAGCTAGGCAACCAGAGGGGGCTCTAGACGACCTCTCCCCTTCCCGTCGTGTTGACCCATGAGCAATGGAGCGACGGAGTTTGTCTGATACGGCATTGAGAGGATTGGATCGAGCAGGTCGCCGAGGATTTGATGTAGGTGCTGATGATTCTGGAGAATCTGTTGGGCTGGCTCTGGATGCTCGGGAGCGGCGAGGATATCCTTCGGAGGGGGATTGTGATCGTTGCTTGGGTATCCGGACTAGGGTGGTTGAGTCTTGTGAGGATTCGTCTTTGACTCGGCTGGGAGTTGAACGCTCATTACTATAATGCTGTATCAAAAGGTTAGCCGGATGTCACTCAGGGACGCTGCATCAGCAGGGACAAAGTTTGCAGCACGGCACGGAAACTTACCTGATTATGTAAGGTATCATCTTCACCTTCATCTGTTTCTTGCGCACCTGGCATATTGTAGGAGAACTGAATCAGTTCTGGAGGAGTGGGCTTCATGGCGAGAGGATACTCTTTTGTATCGAGGTTCTCAAGGGGCACAGGATCCCGAACGAAGACTTGAGGAAACTTCCGTGTGAGACGAGTAGTGGTCGTAACAGTCTTGGTCTCGACACATTCGCTAACCTCGAGTTGGAATCGGCGGGCGCGGTTCTGGGATGCTTCTGAAATGTTGACGGATACTGTTTGTGATGGTTTGTGACGAGGCTCGAGAGCCTGACTGGTTGCGGGTGACTGTGTCATGGTTCGTTACGTGTTTGTGTGATTGTTGTGTTCGTCCGTGACAAGCACCAGGCTAGCGAGACCACCTGTGCAAACAAAAGCCAACGAGTCCAGTTCGAGCAGTATGGACTTTTTAGAGATCAACCACGAGCTGCGATAACCCAGTCAAGGAAAGTGGATTCAAGTAACCGACCAGCCGGTGACGAGGCAACGAACGCGAGGGATTCACGCAAAAGAATCACGCATATGTCCTCAGGAGGTCGGTATGACAGGTATCAGACTGTCCAGATTTAATCGAAAACCAGTGCCTGACAAGCCCAAGATACAGGGACGAGGTCGACGTTGTATCCGGGGGTAATATCGACGAGAGGATAACGATATCGACAACGACGGGAGGTCCGAGAAAGGGCTGTCGAGTAGAGGCTGTACTAGCCTCGGACCCGGCAACGAAACAGGGACAATGGACAAAATTCGAAATACAATATGTCGAAGTCGATGTACAGTGGATGTCGTATCGAGTGTCGGAGGGAAAGGGTTGTGACTTGTAATGCTATCCGGGCAAAACACGCGTGCGTGCACCTGAGGCTGGGTAGGCAAGGGGAGTGTGTACAAGGGAGTGTGGCGAGAGGATGAGATACAAGCTGAGCCAAAAGTAGGTAAATTAAAAACGAAGGAGCTACAAAGAAGAAAGGGCAAAAGCTATAACAGACGCCGCCCGGGTGTTCTTTCTCTCTGTCTCTTGAACCCTTTTGCTCCGAAAGGGTCTGGGCTTTGGTTGCTGACGGAAGAGACGACGAGGCTTTGGTGAGCGAGAAGATGTGACGGCGGAGTCGGTTTCTGCCACTCGGGCCAAGGTGAAGGTGGATCACATATTTTCCAGTCTAAACCAGTTTCAGACTGGTGTAACCTCGCCATGGTTGGCTCAGGGTGCTCCTCCATAGCTCCACCAGCTCTAGCCTGATGCTCCCTGGGAGATAATTGGGTAGAAAGCCTGGTGTCTTTGGGGAAGGGGAACATGACACAGGCAGGTTTAAGTACTCTCCGCACCATTCCCACCAAACTTTATAGGGCCGTCACGGGAAACGGTACCTATATGCAGGTCGTGGCCATATCATCACAGCCCATGTTTGGACGAGGCCATAGAGTACTGTAAATTTAGGGACCTGTTGGTGATGCTTAACTTTGCTGCATTACTGTCAATTTTCATACGTTGAAGACAGCATTTCAGACGCCATTCTGCCTAAGCCACGGGAAAACGGTGGTCTGCGCACTCGGCTACTACAACCGCGGTTACGCCCGTGACCACGCTCATGGCGACGCGATGCTGGAATTCAAGACAGGTTTCTGTTTGTCTTAGTCATAGCCTAGTGTCTGAGTGTTGAGCCTGATCGATTCTCAACCGGATTTCTACGATCTAGATCCGAGTAGCTATCCTTGGAAGGATCCCTACGAACCAAGAATTAAAGCCATGATGGCTCCCTGGTCCCCGCCATGTACGGATAAACTCACGTGATTTTCGCATGTACCAGGCTCTAAACTTGGCAGGGATTGAACCTGGAGGGTTAATGAACGTTGAAACATTGCGTTGCAATACTGAGATGTGCAGTCGAAAGAAACATCGGTCAGTAATAATAAAGGAAGCTACCAGATACTTTCGTGCGCTGCACTAAGTCGCCAATGCTTTCTTATTCCCGCCAAGGGAGGCATGTACACATGAGCAAAGGATAACAGTCCAGATATAGAGCAGACAATGGGTCAGCAACTCCTTGATTTTGTTCTATTGGCCACTTAGTTCTTGACTATTATTTCCTTCAAACAGCTCCCTTCCTGCATCCCTTGAAGTCCACTGTCTATCCCCAAGTTCCCTTCGTTCAAACACAACTTCGCAACCCCACTATTCGCATCCACATTACTCTGATAAACCTCAGACAGCGAATTTGCCTCCCATTAATCACCACCAACGTAATCTGTTCAGCCAATCCCCATCCTCGGCTATAGCCGACCGAAGACTTCTGGGCGAGTGGCGGGAAAGAGATCACACTCGTCTCACGTGCCTCGATACTCAAGATGTTGGTAGAGTTTAGGTTAGTCAGCTTTGGTCCAGCCGAAAAAGGGAATGCCGTCGGCGTACCCGGATTTCCTGTACTGGACGGGTGCCGATGCGGGGATGGTCCGATCGGGTGGTGCGGTTGGCCGATCGGCGGCGGCGGCTTCTAGACCTCGTGCCGGTAAGGAATGTGATGTCGTGAAAAGGTGATATTCTAAACAGACGGCGGTTTTATATTCTGACCAAGCTTTTCAGGGGATCTTCGTACGTATCTAATCATGACTGTAAGAGTAGGCCAATATAAGTCCCCAAACGGTACACGAGGGGATCTCCAAAAGCACATCTGCTAGCTAAAGACTACATAAGCCATTATTGTGGTATCATTATTCCTAGACATGTCGCTAAATACTTTTTCCCAATCATTTCCCCTATTCGCTGAACAATATGTGACTATGCAAAGAACGGTACTATCTTATGATATGTAAACCGGCATGCGACTTCCCAACAACTCACTCTTACTTAGCTGTACATCCAGTTTGTTAAAGTCGTGCAGCATCAGCCAACAAATCATGCGGAGTATTAATGTACACCATGCGTCATCATGATTTACTTCCTGCTCGTACAGATGGAGATTGGGCCTTGGTTTTGGCTGCTCACTTGACGTTGAGAAAGCATCACTGACAGCGCTGCCGGGTCTGCTGGATATCGAGTGACGTCCGTTTGGCATAGGGGCAAGCGGAATGTTCTCGATGCTGGTCTGGAGATGAGGACCTGGCACAGGATGAGAAGTTGGTGAGGCTCGTTCCGTTCCTCGTGTGCTGCTGGCCTGGGTGCGGCCGGTTCCAGCTCTTCGGAAACCGTAGCCTGCAGGAGCCCCAACAATACTCGTCCTACGATCTGTTGAACGTACGGCACGAGGGACAACCCTTTCGCGAATGACGTGGAAGTAAACTTCCATGAATTTGTGTTGCCGTTCATCGGGACTAGCCTCATGCATGTCCTCAAATCCAATGGGATTCACTCTCGGTTGCGCGTCCGGTCTTTGGTGAGCGTTTGCTGCATTCCATTCAGCGTGGAGAGATTGTGTCTCAGATGAACGATCCTCTCCATCATTGAGAAGACGCAAGACTTCTTGGATGTGCGATCGTAAAACATCCTGAACCATCTCTCTGCGCTTCTTCTGGGTCTCATTCTCTTGGACTTTTTCATCCATCCGCTCTGCGAACGGGGTTAAAATACCGCTTGGCTCTTTGGCTGTGAGGACTTGGTCGCAGTCGTCGATTGCATCATGTAGTGCCTTAAGCATAAACATCTTCTGAGTCATGTTCTCATCCTTGTTGTAGCCCAGTATTTGGTCGACATGCTTTTTGATCCTTTCAACGATGACTGGGTTCCGGCGTGCTCCAGATAGCGAGACGGATACCAGTTCTTCGTAAGCTTCCATGACCTTAACCAGCGATACTGACTGCTTGTCCCAGCGATCGGACGTCGGGTTAGGGATGTGTGTAAACATGCTGTCCTTGATGTGAAAAGTACGACTCAGCATGCCGAGGATTTCAAAGGACACTGTTGTAATTAGCGGATGTCACATATCGTGAAACATTAGAACCTACCAGGGAAAAGATGGGATGTGTGCTTGCCAGCATCCTGGAAAGCGCGAACAGCGTTGGTGTTACACCCGATACGAATGAGAGTTTGAGAGATCTCGCTGCGAGTTGCAAGCTGAAGGAAAGCTAGGTTCTCGGGATCGTCTTCTGGAAACCAAAGACGTCGTTCATCCAGTGTCACGCTGTAGATAGTCGATACGTAGCCAAAGCATAGCTCCTTGACCTGATCGACGGGAATCACTCGGTTTTCCTCAAATCGACTCCGTCCGTAAATGCTGAAATTAAACATCAGGCCAAGATCAGCAACCTTTTCGCCAAGCACCATGAAACCATTGCCTTCCGCACGATAGCGGTCTCGCCTGCGGTCGAATTCTTTCCAATAGATACCCAGAGCTGCTAGCATCTCCACAAGATGGCACATCGTTGTTGTCGCATATGGACGCAGAACGGTTGCAGGCATCGTATCCCAGCTCTTACGTTTACGCTGAAGAGCGACTGTCAAGGTATGTGCTTCGTACAAAGTAGGAGGTGCTGTAGGGAGGCCATGCTGGATCTGCTGACTAGGAGGTCCCACGAGTCTATGCATATTTTCATACTCGCCCTTTTGCCATTTTTCCGACTCGTGTTCCATGCGCTGTACGGCGCTGAGGAGGAGTGTCCAGGAAGCTCGTTCGTTATCGGCAGTGTGAATGCGCTCTCGCTGGGTCATGTTTGCATACTCGTCTCTCGGATTGATGTCCAGCTCAGACCACGTTTTTTCGAGACTCTCGCTGCTCCCATCGAGAAAATATATCTCGGCTTCACGAATTGGACCATGCGGGTTGTGTGGGGGCGAGACGAATATGACAGGAGCTTCGAACTCGACCTCGAAACGCAGCTCATCCCACATGAAACGACGGGTTTTTGTGAGCGCCCATTTTCCTATTACTTTCTCATTGCACTGAGTATATCCTGCAGCAGAGGCATAGTACTGTTGCATGACCTGCATGAAAGTGGCTACCAGGGCGACCAAAGACACCAGGAGAGCCACGAGGGCTACCACAACCTCAGGGTCGGCTTCAGCCATGGCGTTCAAGATGTGAGTATCGGCTGATCGCTTCGTTCGTCTTCAAGAAGTCGGAATTGAGTGCCGCGTAGAAGGACGGGCCGAGCTGGAGTCAATGACGGAGATATTGGTCTGGAGTCGTATGTGCGGCGGAGATTAACTGCGACAGGAGAGGTCAAGACCGACATGAAGAGTCGTCGAGCAGTCGCGTCTTTGCAGCTATAAACCAAGACCCTCGTGGCGGGCGGATCAAGGCGGCGGCATGATTATCATGTAGAAGGAAAGAACAAGAAGTTGCAGAAAGGGAGAATTGGCTAAACCCACAGGCGCAGAGCCTCGTTTGAACTTCTCCGTCGGTCGCGCACCTTTGACCAGGGTACACAACGCTTGGGTCCAGGGTTTCGATTGGATTAAGTGCTTGTTGTTGTGGGCTCGAGCTGAGCATGGGGATATTGGGGGCGGCCGCTTTCAAGGCCGAAGCAGGCCTCAATCAGGGAGATATTGTATAAAGATGGCGGGGGAAAGGTTGTAGATGCTGGCTGGATTGTGGATGAGCATTCCTTTCATAAGAGTCGTGTCGGGTAAGGCGCATCGCATCTTTGTTTCAGCACCAAATCCCGTTCCCTCCCGTCGGAATGACGCTACGGCTAAAGCTTAGCAGCCTATGTTTGCCAGCCCTAGAGGTGGATGCGGCGCGTGGGCGGGCGCTAAAGTCCTCCGTCGCCCCAATAACCGAAAGCCTGGATGATACAGGAATGAGCAAGGAGTTGGGGATTGAGGCATAAGAATTGAATCAGAAGGTGTCTTCGTTCGATTAGGGTATCTTTCAATGGACTGCGATGACAGGACACTCTGAATATGCAAACTGACCGGGACGTACAGTTTTGGAAAGGTTCTTACAGCATTCATGTGAATGGTGTACGCTCTGCATCATAAAAGCAATCACCTGCAATTTATTTCTCTTAGCAAGCAAGTAATTCGAATTGTAACCGATTTGGAGTCTCTGATCACGATAACTCTCGCGTTCTTATTTCATCAGTGCCCGATCATTCGATGAGTCCTTCCCTCGACTCCTCAACGCCACCGACTCTCAGACCTGATACCCTAAAGCTTCGTTCCCCGTCCGTCCCCAACCCAGACCAGCGCAATGTGATTCCCCATCAGAAATGGTAACCTCAGCATCGTATCTCCCCTACTTAACAGCCTTAGTAGTCATTTGATTCCCAGCCACTGTTCGCTTTTTTTTGTCTGGAGCCAGTCATAGATTAAGGGGGAAATTAGCAGATTCCGGAGACATCGTATTGTTTGCAAGTGGTGGCCGCTCAATCTCGCGGTGGTTAGAACCACTGTGAAAGAGTGATGCTGCATGGAGCACATATGGAATACGCTATGTTGCGATCTCTGGACTGGTCAAAACCAACCATAACTATTCCTATCTCATTAATCATTGGACGCTTCGTATGTGCCGCAGCTTTGTTATATACCAGCAAGGTTAGTTCCACTACTGTAATGAATGGTTCCTTACAAGTGTTCACTACCTGTTGTCCTCGTTGCCATTATTCGGTCCGCAAAGGCGGTTAGGTTAGTAGTAGGTTCTAGACGAATCCTCGGACTCTGAGCTGACCACTCCGTCTTCTCCCTGGCTTTCGTCATTGGTGATATTGCACTAAATATCACCGAATATGGCAGTGAAAGCGATTTTTCGAACATCCAACTGCTCGATGTTCTGCAATTGCATCCATGCTTGAGTTTGGAAGTCTTGATTTCTTTGGAATTGTTGGTGAATATCGCAAAGCTTTAGGCCTCGTGCCCTGAGCAGACGGGGCATGATCGGGAGCTTGAAGGTGGTCCTGGCCATATTCATACTGTTCATCTTGTTTCGCTTGTCATCAGAGTTAGGGTATCTGGAACAATATTTGGAGAACATAGGGTGTGTCTCAGACGTGACCCAGTCGAGATTGACTTCGTCGATATAGTGTATTTTATCGACCTTCATTATTTGACCTACACGCTCTTTCGCTCCTACGTCGCTCCCCATCCACGTAAGGAGCACTTCTAACGTCAGGGTGGATATAGCCATGGGGCTGACTTCTGTCAAAAAGGTGGCGCCGCCAGTGATGGCCGATAGAAAAACGTATGGGCTTATGCTGACGTATGTATACAGTTCCCTGTCCATGATGGGAAAGACAACAGCTTTCTTGGAACTCGCAGAACCTAGCTCTTTGCCTGCTAATATCCGAGCGGTAGTCACCCAATCTGCGAAAGCGCCATCTCCTGAGTTGTAGGAAGCCTCTAACTGGAAATGCTCCTGATCTTCTGTAGTGTTGTTTAGGCTGTCGCTCACGGTAAAGTGAGGAGGTCCACTGGTGTACAAGAGCATGGCGGTCGTTGCGTCCTCCCTCATTTCCTGGTATGCTCTGGTAAGGCCTGATCTGATGGCCTTGTGCTGACCAAACTGTACCCAAAGCCTTTCAGCAAACTCGAGGACTTGCTTGTGGGTCACAGAATTGGAATCGGCTGTAATACCCCAAGGAGACCACCAACCTGAAAACTTGGTAGAGTTGATGCTGATGTAATTGCGATAGACTAATACTCCAATGCGGTCGAAGTAACCTGTTAAAGCCATGAAAGTGATGATGCTGGGGAGACAATCTTCGAGTATTGATGCGGTGACTTTCATGGGAGCTGTGCAATCGACAACGATCATTAGATCGTGTGGTCCGGATGTCTGGGTCATGATGATTGATTTGGTTGAGATAGTGTATAGCCAAGAAGATGTGATAGTTTCTGTGTTCTGCCAATAATCGGTAGAGATGTGAGTTCGAAGATTAAGCATTCGTCTTTCGGCCTTGGCCAGAACTCTTGATTAGGGTGTTCCTGCCATTATATAACGTCAGAAAGAGCCATGCTCATAGTCCAGCCCAATTTCCCTGAACTTAACTATTGTAGTGTTCACTGAGGGACCAAATGGGCCTCTTCGTGCTCGATCATCCTAGGATAGACTTTGGTAAATGGTGAAGCCTTTTGCCGCTCTTGATGAAGCTTGCTTCAAAGCTTGAAGTTTAACTTCAGCTGGTAAGAATAGGGAAGAGGGAGGCAAATGGAATGAGATAACATTGATCGTTTCCTTGCGATGCGCATATATTAACTATATTTCGGTGTCATGATCCTCCTTGTAGAGGTTTCCACGACCTCGTGAGTGGTACTGGTGGAGGTTAAGTTGACAATGTGTTGGGAAGTGTCAGGTAATGCCCACCAACGCATAATTTACTGGCAAGTTACCCTACGCAGAACGAGAAGAAGAAATACTGCGGACAAATTTGAAAGTTAGCCTCTTCTAGTTTGACCAGAGTTATCCGTATAGAATTTATTATGTCGATTTACTTATTGAAGGTTGGTACTATGGGGTGTTGTATCAGGAGAATAGCTCGGGTTCGTACAATCAACACATCGGGCATAGCATTAAAACCGCTCACGAACAAGTCGCATTGATACAAGTGTTCTTTTAGTCGATGCCAACTTTCCGCAGTTCATAGCTTCAATAGCTGAGTGCATATATTGTAAAGTGCAGGGTGGCTGGTGCTTATTTGGTATGTATGATTACCTAAGGTTATGACGCGGTCCCCGGTAAGGGGGTGGTGACATGATGTCCGTGTTCCAAGGGAGGTAGTCGCCTGTTCCTAACCTCTTTCTTTTCCCTTTATTTCATCAATATACACTTTCACCTGATTCCTTTTCATTTTCATCATCGCACGTCATGTCTCGCTTTTCTCGCTATGATACCGACGAGGAGCGTCTCCCGGAGGGTATGCAGAGAGTAGGCTACGATGCTGATAGCCAAGTCTACACGTTCCGCGACGCCGACGGAAGCTATTGGGAGAGCGCACCAGGTAACCAATACGGTCAACTTACCAAAGTCGGCGAAGCACGTCCCGAGGGCCAAGAGACCGAGACCTTCCTCATGACAAGCGAACAGTATCAACCGAAGATGTCGTGGTTCACCGAGATGAAGCCCTTTCTCAACTTCCTCATGCTCGTCATCCTGTCCCTCGTTCTACTGTGCTGGTTCCTGGGTCGCAAGACCTCACCCGAAGAGCGTATCCCTATCCCGGATTGCCCGGAGGGTACTGTGGCGTATGCCGTCAAGCAGGGCGATACTTGCTGGGAGGTTGCCAAGAAGAATGGTGTGAGCGTTGATGATATCCTCAAGAAGAATGCGGATCTTGACTGCGAGGCGATGATGATCGATGATCGTATTTGTGTGCCTACCAAGAAGATTATTGACTGATCGCATTATACGGTGTCTTGTGGCGTGGTATACGAAGCATCGCAGGGCAACTAACTGACTGGCCGTTGGTGTCGGCATTTGGTACGGTACAATGCTTCCGGAAGAATGTGTCACAGCTGTATCAGGTATAAACCGAATTACCTTTCGAGCTCGCCTAAGAACGTACTTAATGGCCAGTGGTGCTGTGTTGTCGACTTCGACTCAAACTTGACACTAGTTGGTGGTATACTAGACAGCAATGACAGGTTTGTCTTGTCATGAAGCAAGCTCATTGAACGGGCCATGGTTCCAGAGTGTCTCTCATCCAGCTTTACCACGATCCACGACTCGATTTGGTCTACAATTGGCCTCGGGTTATGCTGACTTGAGCAATGCATCGCTGGTACCCTATCGAATTCGGCCAAACCTTAGGGTGAAGTTGTCTATGGTCGATTGTTGATGAAGCCTAGTTCATCAGAGGGTCAACAGCATTGAGCAGTCTAAAGTGCTTAGCAGCCAACCAACGTCATCGGATCCCAGGGACCGCCACTTATTGGATACCATCTGTGTACACCTCAGCTAGTGCAGCATCTCGATGGGTGCCAGCAACGTCAAGACTTGGCTCTCAGCGTTACATTATGCGACATCTTCAGCGATGCCTGGTTGCCTAATCATGCATCAGTACAAGTGCAGTGATTATCTGTGAATCACAACAGATCATTCTGCAAGACAACAAACAACAAAGCAAAGCAATACAGATAAATTCACCAGAAGCGGTCAGTATTGAAACTCATTCGGTGCTATTTTAGCCTGTCCAAGAAACCATCACCACAAAAGCCCCGCGCTAAAGTGGAATGGAAACGAGGGGCAACAGCAGACCCTTGAGCGCTCGAGCCTTGTCTACCAACCAAAGCTTGCAGATGTCAGAGCGGGGCATGGGAATTTTTTTCTCTGCTAATTTCGACCCGAGGGGACCCCAAATA
Source organism: Fusarium heterosporum (assembly GCA_013396295.1). Lineage (NCBI taxonomy): Eukaryota > Fungi > Ascomycota > Sordariomycetes > Hypocreales > Nectriaceae > Fusarium > Fusarium heterosporum. The sequence continues at coordinate 120,819 of JAAGWQ010000133.1, read as the reverse complement.
ATTTAAAATTTTCGACGCGGGTCTCTCGCGACTCTTCTCTTCTCCGTCACATATAATAAACCTTCGGGTTCTTCTCTTTTATTTTACTTTCCTTTCTTTCCTCATTTTTCTTTGTCGATCCAGCCTCGACACAGAAATCATCATGGATAAGGGAAAGCTCGCTCAGCTCCTCGAGGGGAGCCAAGTCCGTAAGTATTTTCGTTGAAGCCAACATTCGGCAGCTTGCAAGCTCTGCTCTGCCTGGTTGTCTGGCTACCTCACTATGCAAACTCTGAACTAACATTTTTCCTCTCAGCCAACACCGAGCAGGTCAAGGCCGTTACCGCCGAGCTCCAGAAGAACTTCTACACAAAGCCCGAGTCGCTTCTCGCCCTCGTCGAAATCTCCCTCACACATGGAGATGCCGGTGTTCGACAGCTCGCCTCGGTCCAGGCTCTTCGTCTGATCCCCAAGTTCTGGGAGAAGACTGCCCAGGACCAGCGACAGCTTGCCCGTACCCACCTTCTTGAGGGTGTCCTCAAGGAGTCCTCCGCTGGTGTCCGTCACTCCCTCGCCCGTCTTATCGCTGGTATCGTCAGCGCTGATATGGAGAACGGTGAGGGTGAGGATTTCCTTAAGCATCTCCTTCCTCTTAGCAACAGCGACAATGTTGTCGCTCGTGAGGTTGGTTCATTCCTCCTCTACGCCATCCTCGAGGAGGATCCCACCCATTTCTCCGACCACACACACGAGCTTCTCAAGCTTTTCCAGGCCCGCATCGAGGACCCCCAGAGCAAGGAGGTTCGCATCAACATCGTTCGCGCTATTGGTGCTATCCTCATGATTGTCGAGCCCGAGGAGGACACTGTGTCCCTCAAGGCTATGCAGGGCTTCGTTCCCAGCCTGGTCAAGATCCTCAAGGCTAGCGTCGAGGCCGAGGATGAGGAGAGCTACAAGATCGTCTTCGAGGTCTTCCACTCTTTCGTCGCTTACGACTCTTCCCTCCTTGCCGTTCACCTCCGAGATCTCCTCTCCTTCATGATTGAGCTTGGTGGCAACGTCAACGCTGAGGACGATGCCCGATCCCAGGCTCTTGCTCTCCTCATTCAGTGTGTGCGCTACCGACGCATGAAGATCCAGGGCATGAAGGATATGGCCGCTGAGCTCATGGTCAAGGCCATGCACATCGTCACCGAGCTTGATGCCGATGATGACGAGGAGGACATGTCTCCTGCCCGCACTGCCATCAGCCTCATCGACACTCTGTCCAACGAGATGCCTCCTCGACAGGCCATCGTTCCTCTCCTCGAGCAGTTCCCTCACTTCGCCACCAACAACGACCCCAAGTATCGTATGGCCTCTATGCTCGCTCTCGGTAACGCCGCTGAGGGTGCTCCTGACTTCATCTCCACCCAGCTCCAGCCTCTTCTTCCCACCATCATCTCACTCCTTGAGGACTCTGACCCTCAGGTCCGACACGCCTCTTTGGTTGGTCTGATTCACCTCGCTGAGGAGATGGCCGATGAGATGTCCTCTCACCACGAGCAGATCATTGCTTCCGTTCTCAAGAACCTCGAGGCCGCCTCCCAGGGTCCCTCGGACAAGAAGAATGTTAGCATCATTCGCTGCGCTTGTGGTGCCCTCGATACCTTCGGTGATGGTATTGATACCAAGATCATGGCCCAGTACGGTCCCAACCTGATTGGCCCCATGGTCCGCCTCCTCGACCACGAGGATTTCGGCGTCAAGGCTGCTGCCGCTTCCGCTATTGGTGCTATCGCTTCTTCTATGGAGAAGTCTTTCGAGCCTTACTTCAAGGATGTCATGACGTCTCTTGGCAAGTTCGTCTCCATCAAGGAGGGCGAGGAGTCCCTGGACCTCCGAAGCTCCACCTGTGACAGCTTGGGCCGTATCGCCATGGCCGTTGGCTCCGAGGCTTTCCAGCCTTATGTCATGGATCTCATGGCTGCCAGTGAGGAGGCTCTCAGCCTCGACAACCCCCGCCTTAAGGAGACCAGCTTCATCTTGTGGTCTAACCTGTCCAAGGTTTACCACGAGCAGTTCGACCACTTCCTCCCTGGTGTCTTCAAGGGTCTCTACTCTTCCCTTGAGCTTGAAGAGGAGGAGATTGACATCCCCGGTGTCGATGCTAGCCAGCTTGGTGACGGTTCTATTGTTGTTGGTGGCAAGCGCATTAAGGTCAAGGTCCCTGACACTCAGGACGACCTCACCATCGCCACCAACGGCGAGGAGGACTGGGATGACATCGAGGACCTCGACGATCTCGATGATCTCGGTGCTGTCACTGCTGTCGCTCTTGAGCAGGAGATTGCTCTTGACGTCCTTGGTGATGTCATCTCCAACTCTTGCAACAGCGCCAACCTCGAGACATACGTCGAGCAGACCATTGAGAAGGTTTCCCCCTTCACTGAGCACACATACGAGGGATGCCGAAAGACCGCCGTCTCCACGCTCTGGCGCACCTACGCCCGCGTCTTCCAGGTTTGGGAAGAGAGCGCTGGTGTCAAGTGGGAGGCTGGTCTTCCTCCTAAGCACACTCCTCCCACCTCGCTCATCAACATGGGCCAGGCCCTCGAGAAGGCTACCATGACCATCTGGTCTGACGATAGCGAACGGTTAGTTGACCCCATTTTTCTTCTTTCTCCCTCTTGTCAAAATGATGAATACTTCGCGTACACCCAGCTCACTCAGAGGCAAAATGCCGTTGCTGAGAACACGTCTGATCTACTTCTGATTCATGACACTGTTACTTATTGTTTCTTGAATTCTTCCTTTGAGTCATGTATTAACAGTCTTATAGTTCCGTTATTACCGATATCAACCGCAACATCGCTGCCACCCTCAAGGCCTGTGGTCCTGCCCTTCTCGCCTCCAAGGATGGTCTCCTACAGGAGATTGTGTCGGTCGTTAGTCTTATCATTACTCGATCCCACCCTTGCCAGCAGGATATGGGTGACGAGGAGGAGGAGCAAGAGGTTGATGCCGGTTCTTCCGAGTATGACTGGCTCGTCATTGACACTGCTCTTGACGTTGTTGTCGGTCTTGCTGCTGCTCTTGGCGCCCACTTCGGTGAGCTCTGGAAGATCTTCGAGAAGCCCATCCTCCGTCTTGCCAGCTCCAACGAGGATCTCCACCGATCCACCGCCGTCGGTACCATTGCCGAGATCACTAAGTACACTGGCGAGTCTATCACTCCCTTCACTGAGTCTCTCGGACAGGCTCTTGTTCGCCGCCTGACAGACCCCGACCCTCTGGCCAAGTCTAATGCTGCTTACGCCATCGGTCTGGTAGTCCTCAACTCTGCCGACACTGGCAAGACCTTCCCCATGTACCCTCTTCTTTGGGAGAAGCTTGAGCCTCTCCTGACCGTCAACGAGATGCGCATGACTGACAACGTCGCTGGTGCCGTCTCTCGCATGATGACCAAGAACCCCAACAACGAGTTTGTTTCTCAGGCTCTTCCCGCCGTCGTCAACGCTCTTCCCCTCCAGGAGGACTTCGAGGAGAACGCCCCCATCTACGAGAACATCCTCAACCTGTACCAGCAGTCCAACCCCACCGTCGAGCAGCTCACCCCCCAGCTCGTCGGTATCTTCGAGAAGGTCCTCAGCCCTCCCGAGGAGCAGCTTGAGCCCGAGACCCGGGAGATCCTCCAGCGCACCGTTCAGATGCTTTACAAGGCCAAGCCTGACCTTCTGGCCAACAACCCCAGTCTGATCCAGCTCGCTGGCATCCAGTAAATGGACACTTCGCATCATGATTTGACGACTTTCCGGAATGGTGGATTATATAAAAAGTGACGAACCTACGACATGATTTGATGAAAAGAATACGCATTAGAGAAACTGCGTGTCTATAGAGTATTACGTGCTACTCCGGTGTGGCATGGAAAATAAAAGGATAAGGAATGGGAAAAGGAAAAAGGGAATGAACGGATGGATGACAAGCGCTCGGATTTCTGCCAAAGCAAAAAATGCTTTGCGCATAGAAGAATTTTGATACCTAGGTTTAAAAATATACCTTTCTATATGGATTTTGAGGCTTTCTTTCGTGATTTGCAATGTACAGTCAAGTTGTATAAAATACCTTGAAGTATCGCTACTCGTATGTGTGTCTACTATCCTTAGCCGACCTAACGCCAAAAATGCTTTCTGAACCTATGCATATGTGCATCACCATATCCTTTTGGCAACCATCTCATACCTCGACACCTTCTCCAAGTCATCCTTCTTTGTCTTCTCTGTCGTCTTGTCATTCCTCTTCCCCGGTCCCTTGCCACCTTTCAACCCCTCGTTCCTATCAGCATGTATCCATCTCTGTCTATCTTCGCCGACCTCAACTTGACCGAAGCTACCTACTCTGCGAGCACCGGTAGTGTCAAATGATTCCGGCGCGCGACCTTGGTGTTCTGAGCGTTTCATGCGTGCGTAGCGATTCCGGGAGTACTTAAGAAGCAGCATGCCTAGGAGGAGTTTGAGGATGAGAAGGACGAGGAAGGCGATGAAGAAGACTACCACCATGGTAACGGCAGCGATACAATCGTCGGATGTCCAAGAGTACCAGGGGCGGGAGTTGAGAGGTGAACCATAGGGGTAGCCATATGTTGCGCGACCAAGGGAATCACGAATGAGAGAGTCAAAACGGTTGAGTGCGGCGATCATGGCCGGCGATGAAGGCGTGGCGGATTCCTCTGTGAGGGAGGTTTGTGTAGATTCGGGGATGGGTAGTGGCATGGGGAGGTGAGTGGATAGAAGCATGTGGTAAGTCTGGATAGAAGCACGGATAAAGAGGCATGAGAGGGGTATCACAGCAAGACCAAGGCGTTTGGTAAGAGAGGGCGTCATGAAGGCCTGGAACTATTAGCAAGGTAATAATCGCTAGGAATATAGGGCTGGTGGAACTCACGTTGGTGTAGTAGTCTTTGCAGAGGATGTCAAGAATGCGACTGTAGAAAGCTGGCTTGATGTTGTTGAACTTCGCCAGGTAGGCGTGCTTAGTAGCATCAACAAGCATTTCGCTTCCTATGACAATGAGGAATGGAGACAGCACCTCGCCAGACATGAGCCATGAGGGTAACACGGTGAAACTGTGCGGGAGAATTGACGGGTTGTGCAGCGGTGCGGAGGAATCATCAAACTGCGACTCTGAGCCAGCGCCAGGAATACTGAGTCCACCGACTTCGATGATGTTGCGCATTCCAATAATGAGAAGCATAATCCAAAGCTGGAAACGCTCAACGATGTCGGCACAGGTAAGTTGGAAGAGGTTGTCCTTTTCGAAGCGCTTGAAGACTGTGCTCTTGATCTCGACGAATTGGTTCGAGAGGAGGAGAGTTAAAAGGGCGTTGGAGTACGAGTTGACGGCAACATTGAGCGTGATAACTTGGTAGTACAAGGCGATGGAATGAAGACAGCAGTATGCCAGTGCCAGCAGAAACATCCCCATTGGCAGAAGGACCTTGGATCGACCAGAGGCGTTGCGCGAAAGTGTTTCGGTACTGAACAAGCACTCGAGAATGTCCTGTCCGAGAGCAGAAAGTAGACGATCACCGACTTCGAGAATGTTGTAGATAACGTAGAGCTTAATGGCAGATTGGGCTCGAATGAAATGATACATGCGACTTGCATCGAGGGTCATGAGAGCCATGGAACTGCAGATGATAACCGCACCTTGGAGCAGATCTGCTTTGTGGAAAGCTGACAGGTTAGAAGGCATTGACTTGGTTCTCCTATGCCGGAATGCTCCAGATCTGGGCTGTGATCGAGGCTGTAGAGGCTTGAAGTGTGCGTTCAGCTGCTTTTTCAGGTCTTTCAACTCGTTATTCTCATTTGTATCCTCTGAACGACCCCGAGAACGGCTTTCACTACGTGATCTTGTTTCATCAGATGTATCATCAGTGGTAGCAGGCCGCGATACTCGTCCCCTTCTCCAAAGCCGCCCTAGACCGTACCATACATAATCGACAAGCCATCGGACCTCTTTGAGAACCAGATATGCCCACCAGCGAACAAGTACACCCAGGGCCAGTGTGAATCGCATAGGTAGAATGGTGAAGTTGTACAGCCAGGCATCAAGACATGCCAAGGCTCCAAAGTTAAGTGTGCGCTCGAGGAAAGGCGGGAGGAATAGCACGTTCTTAAGACGTTCAAACTTGGCCGCGCTGGACTCGTAGGGGATATCGTAAGCATGAGATTGATGAATGTACAAAGGACTGGGCCGTTGAGCGGCCAGTTCCAACTGGAGATGTGTAGGAAGCGACATGGGAGGTAGAGGAATTATAGGTGGAATCGGCGACGGTGGTCGTAGACTTGAGGAGTCGGTGACTGGAATGGCTGTTGCTGGGCCAGGTCGGGCGCTGAGGACAGGAGATGTCCCACCTGTACCATCCAGATTGAGGTGAAGAGACGGACGGCCAGTAAGGTTGAACGACGAATATCTTCGTGGTGAAGATGTCCCAGAGGAATCGCCTGCTGATACACGAGTTGTTGGAGGTGTGGATAAAGTACGTGCACCAGGAGACGGCCTTCGCTGGAAATCCATCTGGAAGTCTCTGGCTAGACCAAGGCCAACGCCTCCATTTGCACGAGCTTCGACAGCGACGCTGTTCGGCTGCAGCGATGGAAAAGCCTCGAGAGATTGTTGAGCCTGTTCCAGACGCATCGTGGACTGTCGTATAGCTTCGCGCTGGTCGAGAAGATGGGACGCGGAGTCTTGATCTATTGACCTTCGCTGAGGCGCGGGGGCTACAGGGAGAGAATCGGGAGAGTTTGTGAGGCGCTGCATCTCACTTGCAGATAGACGGCGAACGTTTGGGTTTGTTGTGTTGCTTATCGTGCTACTGCGACTGGCCCTGCCAGAGGGCACAGCGGTATCGAGGTCTTTATTGTCTTCCTGATCCCTCTCTTTCTCTACCACATCCTCCACCTGCTCTTCCTCTTGCTCATCTTCGTTATCATCTTCGACCGCTGGTTCAGAAATAGAAGACGATGCAGAGTCTACACGGCGTACGCTGCCGCTCCTATGTGAACCTTCTTCAGAAGAGTGGTCCTCGTCGGAAGGAATCGTGGGGAGTTTCTCAGTCGCTTCGTCGGCGCATGTCGATGGAGGAGGAGTCGAGGCGGGAGATAAAAGCGGTGGGAGACGATGAGAATTGATGGAATCGACAGAGGCGGCCATCACCAAGGCTGAAGCTCCTGAAGCATGTTTTTATTCTGAAGGCCGCGGTGACTATTGCTGTTGGCGCAAAAGAGAGACAGGATGGTCGCGTGTGGTGAAAGAAGAGACGTTGCGGCTGGCCCGTCAGCATCACCATGAGACAAGCAGACGTAGGCAAGAGACAGCGGGAGGGTGGTGGTTGGCAGTGGGTGCGCCACAGTGGAGTCTATACCGAAGGTTCCCCTGAGCGGCACTGAAACTTTGGGGCAGTGGGGGTCAAGCAAGGGTATGTCAGTGGCTTGAACCCATAGATCTGGATTGCCGAGCGGGAAGAGTGTGAGATCTATTGGCGTAACATCTCTAGATCTTACGATTTGTTTACAGAATTTCTTACATCTTGGCGCTTGGAATAGATAACGAGCGTGCCCAATCGTCAGCTATGCATATCACTTGCGGGATCAAAGTGTTTGCTCCGGTTCCGTCCTGGGCAAAGCCCTCGATCCAAGACAAAGTTCAAGCCAATTTCTCCATAGAATGCATTCTCGACCTCTGTTAACGTAGTTTATTTATATCATTACTCATCTACTATCTACCGCATTTTAAGCCAGGTGCTCATCGAACCACTGCACAGCCTGGTAGAATGCCTGCTCCTTAGCAAACTGCACGGTTCTGTTGTTAGCATCACCACGAACAGCAAAGCCGTGCTCGACGCCAGAGAACAAGTTAATCTGGAAAGGCTTGCCGGTCTCGATAAGGATCTCCTCTGATCGGTGGCGGAGCTTGGCGGGGAAAATGCTATCGGTCTGAGCAGCGGCAATAGAGAGAGGGCCGCCGATAGCACGAAGCTCGTCCTCCTCGACAAAAGATGGGTGGGCGACATAGCCGACGCTGATACCCTCCTTGTAGTTTCGGATCACGTACTGATACTTTGTTAGCCAGTGCCTGCTTTAAAATTGGTAGTGGACTTGCCTTGCCGCCGAAGCAGTATCCTACAGCTCCGATCTTGGTAATGCCTTGCTCCTTGAGCGCCTTGATGGTCTCGACGACAACAGGGTCGACTTGAGTGGGTGTGTGGGGGTTGTTGCCATCGGAACCCTTCTCGAACCATTCCATGATGTTGAAGCCCTCAGGAGTGGGGTTGGGGAATACATCGCCGTTGAACACGTCGGGGATGATTGTGGTGTAGCCGTTGGCGGCAAACTGATCAGCCATGAGCTTGCTGTTGTTCCAGATACCAAAGATATCGGGGATGTAAACGATTCCACCCTTCTGCTTGTCCGCTGGGGCTGTCGCGATGTAGGCCTCAATGCTATTGCCAATCTTGGTCATCTTGCCGGTGGGCTCGCCTCTGCGACGTATTAGACATGCTGTGAGACTGAAAGCTTTGGGGTTCTTACTCATGACGGACACCTACAGTGCAGCACTTGGCAGGTTGGTTGGAAGCCATTTTGATATAGAGTATGATGTAGTTACTTGAGGTGAAGCTGTAGAAGGTCGATTGGAGAACTATGCCAAGATCAAAATCGGAGGATACTCGCCCGAGTTATATCCTTCAATGAAGCGGGACTTCTTTATCCGAGTGACGCAATTGATGGTCCGAACGCCGAGAAACTCCATTCTAGAAAAACGACGGCTGGTTACCCCACACGACATTTGTATGAAGCCTTCATCCATTACAGTATGCTTGCTAAGCAAGCTCCATCTATTATCGTATACTGATTGGCGAAAATAGGGGGACGTCGTTTTTGAGGCTATACAAATTTGGAATTGAAAACTTATATCCGGAAAGGATACTAACGTCCGGCTCGGCTACTATCTCCGTGTTATACACCGAGTTCGGATCCGTGGAGCGCCGGATTATGAATCGGTCGAGCGTTATGGAGGTAGTCGTTCGGAGCCGGTCAAACAAGAAGAATGTGGACGTTATCATTCGTATGGTATCATTTGGGCCTCTTTGGCAAGGTAATTAATTGTACAGTACAGCAAAACTTGATCACTTTTGTCGAATACCCTTGGGTTTTCTCTTCTTGAAAACCACAGTCGGTACTCCTGACTCAGCCTCTTCTGGCTCTGGCTTTATCAGAGGCTCGATATCGGGTGCCTCCGTCTTGACAGCTTCTGCGTCTTGTGTTTTGACTGTTTCCTCTGGTGTAGCATCATCGTCCTCCTTCTTGACGATGTCTGCTTCCTCCTTGACTGGTCTCGAAGTGAATGTCGATCCACTCAACAACGCATCCAATTCTTGATCTTCTTGCTGCGGCATCGCTTTTGAGTCTCTTCCCCATCGTCTGGGCTTCTTGAACAGGCTGCGCACAGCGTCTTCCTCCTCCTTCTCTTCTTCCGTCACTTCGCGCTTTCGCACGCCGTTTGCGCGAGTCTCTATCTTCGCATCCTCGTCTTCCGTCTTCGTCTCGATAATTCGTGTATTTGTGACCGTCCACTGTCCAGGTATAGCCATCTCGGGTCGGAAGTCGCTCGGTATTGCGACGCCCATTTCCGCAAGCTGTTCCCTCTGTTTCTTCAACGACGCCTCTGTGGGGGCGCTCGGTGGCGCGCGCGGCGCAGGTCTTGAGGATGGCCCTGCCTCTGAAGATGATCCTGAGACGACGCCATTGAGTCGTGCGATTTCTTGCTTGGCGCGCTCCTTCTCGCGCTCGTCTCGTTCGTGTCCACGGTGCAGGTCGCGCAGGAAGCGCTTGAGGGCGCCTTGGTGTTTGGCAGTCGATTCATGATTCTGGCGTTCGAGTTTGGTATCACGTACGTAGCACTGGCAGTGCTTACACCAGTACTTTGGCGTGGATTTCCAGTATTCGGACATTTTGGCTGCTGATGTGATATTGGAGTAGAGTCATCTGAAGACACTTTCTATTCTAGAATTGGTGGATTAGGATTCAAGTGCTTATGTTGGCCAGGCCTAAAGCTTGGACCATGTGTAGCTGCAGGGTAAGCTCACTGCCATTGGAAACGAACTGACGAAGATTGCTGGAGTGATGGTAACATATTTTAGAATCATCTCGATCAAATAATAGTGTTTGTCTTGATCGGGAGAGTTTTGGCAGTGGCCTTGCTCCTTTTCTTGACATAGTGACAGAATGATGCGACCAATAAATACTGATGACACAATCAGGGGCGGAGTGGTTGATGTTGAGCACAGAATCGTGAGCGGATATATTACAAAATGCGCAGGCGACGCATAGATGGACCAACTATACTTGCTGATAAGATGGGAGAATCGCGCTCCATTACCTTTGATACGCCCGTAGCTATTGCTGACTGCATGCGTTTTCTCGGTCATAGCGCAATCCAGCAATTGTACCTTGCGCAGCGGCGCTCTCATACAACACAAGATCCTGGCAACATAATAGTTAACTAGGACAATTCGTCATTGACAGTCCATTGTCGTGCAGGTATCATGGAAAGACGTGAGCAAGGACAAGCGTCTTATGTATGTCATATATATCGTGCCAATAATTGCTTGAGCTGCTCTCACACAATGAGCCTGCCTGGGTATATTGGTTGCTTGGTCGCCGGATTGACTATAATCGTTGGGGTCTTGGACAAAAGTGATCACCCTATGGTATTCCGAAAACTGGTAGTGATGCCAAGACAGAGAACGTGGAGCGGCTACCGTCGCTGGGACAATGCGATATTGTAAATACCTCAGTTCATGGACACTCCCTTGTACTGTTGATGCCAGGTTGCGCCGCCAATAAGCGCACCGTTGACCAGCAATATTTGCCTATTCTGGGCCTTGTCCAAGCGATGATTCGGTGTCGGACGCTGCCGATAATCGTCAGCGGCGGTTGTTCGTCTCTTACTAGAATTGAAAGAAGTGAGTGAGGTGGATGGGGACTTGGCGTTGCTCTACCGCTGAGCCGCAGCTTAGAATGCTCGGCATAGCCAACGACAAAACATGGAATTGATAGGGAGAGGAAGTGATTTGCGTGCGAAGGACCCTGATTCTTTGTAATTGGTACTTCTAAAAATATACATGTGCATGTTCATCTTGGCTCAGCAAGAAACTGAGATACCGCATTGCTGAGATTTCCTGCTTCAGCAATGGTTTGGTGCCAAGCATGGTTCGTTCGACATGTCGTTCGCTACGTCATCTCAGATCCCTACTCAGGCCACTATATCCTCTCATCGATTATGTAAAGGAAATCCAAATGTCTCAATCCAAGTCAGGTCGTTTGCCTCTCACGATTCTGGTCTCGGTTATGCCGATTCTGGTGTCCTCAAGAGCGGGAACTTCTTGCACACGCGCTATGTTCCTTCCCGTACCCACACTGAGTGCGCAGAGCCCACAGTTTAGTTTCCTTGACAAATCACGCATCGTATCCTGTTACTCACAAGTTACAGGGACTGAAAACTCTGCCCTTCTGTTAAATTCATGGTCCACTCCCAGCGCCTTTACCGCAAACGAATCATAAAGTGTGTCACGTGCACGTATCGACTCGGTGTAAAACACGTGACATCAGCTGAAAGTAACCGAACTGGCGACGTCATAATGCCTCGAAACCTCTGCCGATAGCGGCTTGGCATTTTACCTTGAAAACCTCCGATCAACAACAACATCGACAAGATTTGCAAGTTACGTGGTCGCAGTACGTACCTGACCTAAACACCTCCATCGCCTTTTGCAAGTCGCGGAGAAGCTTAATTTACAAGATGCGTTGAATCGACTGTGTCAACCCTCGAGCCACGAGGTTGTTTGATGGGTACGAGCTCCCTAGATGACCGTTGGCTGAGAAGTTCACCTCTTGGCAGTGGAGACACGACTTGCCTCCGTCTCCTCTAATGTCAACAATATCCACATTCTGCACTCGGACTCGCCCTTTCGCAACTCGTCTTACTTGACATGATCCAGAATAATGACGCGATGCCTGCAATTCTCAACCACAAACAAGGGTTCCGCAGAGGATTCGATTCAGTCACGACGGCCCACCCAGACTCTCCACTCCATGCCTCTGTCGACTCCTCCGGTCTGGCTTACAATGGAGTTGCGCTCGGTGGGAGCCTATCCTCCGACTCTTGCGAATCTCAGCCCATCGCATAAAAGCTTTCGTGCTCGCTGTCACCCTCGCTTTTTGTCCTTCGGTTCTCTCTTTAACCATACCTCTACATGACCCCAACCCCAGACATCTGAGGTTGATAAGTGGTCCTGAGCTGCCGACATCTTTCGATCAACGCTAAAGCAACTCGACCGAAACACTTTCAACATGTCTTCTGACGACAAGGCATCCAAGCGGTCCGAGAGCCCTGGTGCCGGCAATGAGGCTGACAATGCCGACGGTCTCCATCGCCGTCTCAACAACCGTCAAGTTCAACTTCTCGCGATGGGAGGCACTGTTGGTACCGGTCTCTTTATCGGTATCGGCGCCGGTCTGGCCAAGGGTGGCCCCGGCAGCCTCCTCGTTTGCACAGCTCTCTACGCCATGGTCCTCGGTCTCACCAATAACTCTATCGCTGAAATGAACACTTACATGCCTGTCTCGGGTGGCTTCATTCGTCTTGCTGGCCACTGGGTTGACGACGCCTTGGGATTCATGGTCGGATGGAACTTCTTTTTTTACGAGGCCCTTCTGATCCCCTTCGAAATCGTTGCTCTGAACCTGGTCGTCTCATTCTGGAGTGATAATGTTACTGATACAGGCCCAACTGCTGGGTTCATCATTGCCGTCATCATCGCTTATGGGTAAGAACTAACTCCAAGTTACATCTTGATGTTCATTGTCACAGATGCACTCCTTGTGTTTCTCATTCATCTCGCGTTTCTCTTCCCACCAGATGTGTCCGCATGCTAAACTTTGTGTTCTCTTTAGTATCCTAAATGTTGTTGCTGTTGGTATCTTTGGTGAAGCCGAATTCTGGCTGGCTCTCGGCAAGATCGTCTTGATCTTCATCCTCTTCCTTTACACCTTTGTGACTATGGTAGGGGGTAACCCCAAGGGTGATGCGTATGGCTTCCGTTATTGGTCCAATGTGCACGATGCATTTGCTACCTATCGATCTGAAGGCGATATGGGCCGTCTTGAGGGCTTCATGGGCGCCCTAGCTGCTGCCGCCTTCTTCGTCGTTGGCCCCGACTATATCTCCATGGTCGCTGCCGAGGCCAAGCACCCTAGCCGATATGTCAAGATCGCTTTCAAGACAGTCTACTTCCGTTTCGGCCTCTTCTTTATTGGCGCTGCCCTCACATGTGGTATTGCTCTCGACCACAAGGATCCTACTCTTGTCAGCGTTCATCTCGGCGATGGAAAGGGTGGTACTGCTGCCGCATCCCCTTGGGTTATCGCTATGTCCAACCTCGGCATTGATGTTCTGCCTCATATCGTGAACGCATTGCTCTTCACGACTATCTTTTCTGCCGGCAACACTTACACATTCTGCGCGACCCGTTCCCTGTACAGCCTGGCCCTCGAAGGTCGTGCTCCTGCTTTCCTCCGAAAGACCACCAAGAACGGTGTCCCCATCTGGTGTTTCGCTGTTACCATGATCTTTCCTCTGCTTGCCTTCCTCCAGCTCGACAGCAGCTCTTCCGAGGCCCTGAGCATTCTCCTCGCTCTTATCACCGGTGGAGGTATTGTTGACTACATCACCATGAACATTACCTTCCTCTTCTACTACCGCGCTTGCAAGGTCCAAGGAATTGACCGCTCGAAGATGCCTTACTATGGCTACTTCCAACCATATTGTGCCTGGATCGCCCTTATCATTCACACCATTGTTGTGTACACTTACGGATACACTTCCCTCACCTCGCCCTTTAGCGCGAAGGCCTTCTTCTCCAACTACACCATGCAAATCATTGCTCCTTTCATGTACCTTGCCTGGAAGCTTATCAAGCGTACCAAGGTCGTCAGTGCTGAGGAGTGTGATATTGTTTGGGAGAGGCCCGTGATCGACGCTTATGAGGCCCGCGCGATGATTGTTGACCCTCCTACTACTTTCTGGGAAGAAATTGTCGGCTTGGTCGGCATCAAGCTGAACAAGAAGAAGAAGGACGCTGTTGAGGAGAATGCTTGAGTTAAAGAGACATAAGAGTGGTAAACACGAGTTAAGAAAGTACTGCGCGACGCCGCGTCCGAAAAGACTTGCGTTATGACACTGTTCGACGCAGCGAGTCAGTCCACGGCCAGCATGGCTGGAAATAGCCGAGCTGCCGATCATTCATCATCGCGTCGCTGATAATGTATCGGTGGATGCCGCTTCGCCGAGTCGCCTTAGGCGACATTGAGAGATAGATACCCAAGAGTCATTCCCGATTGGTTGAGTGACTATACAGCGTGTTAAATAGTATATACGATAGACATGAACATACAATATTTTATGAACCACTGAAGCCTAGTTGAACATGGACAACACCTAGATCGTGCACTACCATTACGCTTATGTGTCTAATGAATCAGCACGTCCCTGCCGCTCACCACCTCTTCCGGGCCCGATCGCATGTCACTATTACACTATGACACTATCCTTCGGCAGAGCGTGTGGGGCCCGACGGCCCGAAAAGCCACCCTCGACTGATGCCGGTCACTGAGTGGATCCTCCGGGATGCAGCAGTCTCCGGTAGGTGGGCCGGATGGAGTCAAGAGTGTTGCAACCTCTTGGCTCTTGCATTGAGACAAGTCACTGTTCGCTAGTCATTGGATCAACGGCGATCATACCCTTAGGAATCGAATTGGTACTCTTCATTGCAAAAGTGAAATTTCTGCCTCGCTCACTCGGCTACCTCAACTGCCTGATCAAACTTCTTGCATTCACGGGCGCTCGGGTGTAAGCCTTACGCAGCTTTCAAGACCTCAGCACGGGGAAGTCTTCCGAGGGCAGATTGTCTTATCCTGAGAATCTTGACGCGTCTAGTCTATCACAATCCTCAAGCTAACCTAGCATATCGCCTTAGGAAGGTGGTCCATTCCTGCTTCGTGCAAGCACTTGATGCTCTTTATCCTCAACTTAATCGGCGACTTTGACGTCAATTATCAGTAATATCGTGGCTTGACCGCTGAAAATCTCTTTACTGATTTCGGTCATGGCATCAGACTCTGCCCTGCGTATCCCATGAGAAGAGATATAACATCCATAGTGAGGTTAGAGACTGGGTTCTGCATTGTGACACTACAAAGCACACGGAAGGACAAGCGGCTATCCAGGAGGCATTCATAATGGTTGGGTATGTCGTGGCGTGACCAGTGTAGGGTTCCATTCACACATCTTGGGTAGTGGTGGCCAGCCGACATGATGCAGGTTGACCAAAAGGCTCTGTGGCTTTCCAGCTGAGAATGAACTTCTGATTGCCACATAAAGTGTGACTCGGCCCTCAAGCCGCGATCCAAACGCTTCATCGTACATCTTATGTCTTGACTATGGCGGAGCCTTTATCCATCGCGGCCAGTATCGTAGGTCTCGTCGCTCTTGCTGATCTTGTTTTCAGGTCTGGCACCAAGTACCCCAGGAGCTACAAAGGAACGTAGAAAGAGGTCGAGGCCCTTGTGTGGGAGATAAGAGATCTCTCTGTCGTCTTGCACAACCTTCCAATTGTTGACCGAAGCCACCGACAGTCGCAAGTCAAATATCGATACTCTCTATCGATCTGAAACCATAGTGGCTCTTGCTTTGGAATATGGGCTTTCCATTATACACAGCCCTGAGATCATAAGACATCTCTTCAATGTAGGCTTTCAAATAGATTTCGCTGTTGAAATTGTGAAGTGGATAAGCGATCGGCTCCAAGGCACCGGCAGGACCCCATCTCGACAAGTGACAGGTCTGTTGAAAATGAGCTACTCTCCAACTTTCTTGAACTTCTGGTCAATCAAGAGACTCCGGGGACTCCTGGATACGTTCTTAGCCAAGAAATACATCCCTTCGCCAATGATATAGCCGCAGGAACTTTGCACCAGACGCCTGTACTACCTTATCTACAAAACGCATCGTTCTTTTCGCTATATAAATTATTTGCTTAGCAAAGATGATATACCTCGACTCTGCAATATAGGTCGTCGGGGCAGATACAGTATCTTGTGCAGAGCCTCGTGTTGGAATATGGTCGAGGCGACTGAGAATATATGCAAACTTAGTGTCGACGTACTTGAACATCGTTGTGACAACCATGGAACGCCCTTGGGTGCAGCAATTTCGCACCGCCGGCTCGGAGCAGTCAAGTGTCTTGTGCGTAACGGCGCTCCAATAATCACGGAACTGTGCATGCCGAAGGATTCGACAGTCAGCACAGCATATCCAGATTTCTTGATCTGACAATGGCTGTTTGTTGGGACGTGCATGGACAAAAAGATGATATCGAATGTTAGCACGCATGGAGAGAAACAGATTGGAAAATGGGCTGGAGTATGGGTCGCTTATATCAAGTTACCATGGGTATTTAGGAAGGCCTTCAGCGAGAGTACATGGGAGTATGCGGTGAGAAGAGGGTGTATTGTGCGGTAGCAAAGGAGTCTTTTGCAGGTTACCAAATTAGTGTACCAAAAGGAGCGAAGGGCTAGGACTCTGATTTAATCAAGACCTGTTGCTTTTCCGTCTATTGAAAAACCGGCTTCCTCAATCTAGTCCTTCCCCGAGCTAACAATAGCGAATGCTAAGATACGCCTTCGAAATACTCCGTTCCCAGAAACTCGTTGAAATCTACCATGGATTGATCCAAACCCAAGTAACCCATATCCAAGAACGTAGTAATATCTGGCATCCCCGAATCAACAGACTTGAACCAGTCATCTGTGAACATTCCCGCGTCAATAGTCTCACGCATAGCTTCTGGATCTGGAGCACCCATCAATGAGTCAATCTGACAAGCAAAGAAGCGAGCAAGATCAAAGTAAAGGTGTGCAGCAGATGACGCTGGAAGGTATTGCACCAAACCGTCAAGAAACGGAATAACTACCATGACCTTTTCTGTGGCGGCGGAATTCTCTTCGGCAGACAGACAGCCCCGTTTGATAGCCTGATATTTTGATTAGTAAGTGAGATGTATTTTGAGGGGACGACCTACTCGCAATATCTCCGTGATGGCATGGCAAATCATAATAAACTGGTTGTTCTGTAACCCAACCGCAAGCTCTGCTAATGTTTTATCCGTGGCTATAAGTTCTAGAGCACGGCTGGCTACTTCGATAGACTTCCTCTCAACAGTAAGAAGAGCAATCGGTGCCATTCTATCATTTGCTAAAGTCAGATCCGTGAACGCTTGTGCGTTTAGTACCAAGATGTTATGATCCATATAGAAAGCCAAGATTGGAAGAAATTTGGCAGATGGCAGATCATCTGGTATACATCGTTCCTTCCGCACTTGTGTGAGAGCATCACACGTTTCTTTGTGCCACTCTAGAATGGATGCTGAGGTTGATCCCAAAAGTCTTCGTTTATCTAGAGCACGTAGCTGTTCAAGGTTAACTATGTCTGTAAGTCGTTAAATCTTGGAGATTTCACTTACCAGTAATCCTCTGACCTCAATAACGCCGCTAATCATACGATCTGAAGGCTCTGCCAGTGGTGATTTCCACCAATTTGCCGCAGAGCGAGGTACCTCTCTCCAACTGACAGACTGTAAGCGCCCATTCATGATACCAAATCCCTTGTCTGCGATAAGTGTGCGAAGCCATGTTCTTTCGTAATTGCGTACACATCGTTCTCTAAATTCTGACGATGTGCCTTCGCATTCCGTGTTGACGTATCCTCTGATAGCGTCTGATTTGTTGATTTCCATCTCTCTAGCCAACTGGAGCGCCTGCATTGAGTTAGTTCCCAGTACGAGGCTTGCGATAGAATTAACAGGTACTCACGTGGCTGAGAGTCAACCAATAGGTGTCGTCGGATTGTCTTGGAGACATAGGCGCCCAGTATTGCATGCCCATAATGGCCTGTATAGTTGCAAGGGACTTAACAGCAGCGGCGATGGACCATTTGACGTTACCATTCGCCAAGGACGTCAAAACAGGATAAATAGCACGATCACGTGGGCGTGCAGAAAGTGCACAACCTAGAGCACATATAACCGAGAACAATGTGAAAGAGTTGGCGTAGACGTATTCGCGGGTGTGTAGTGTGGCATCCAAGAGGCCAATCAAGGGATTTCGAAGCTTAAAGAACCTGTGCGGGTAAAGTCTTAGTACCAGCTCAGATTTTCAGTCAGACGAACGCACAGTTGAAAGTAAAGTGAGGCATCCTGATCATCTATCAGCCGGGAAGCCAGTGGGTCACAAGTGCCTCTCTCCAACTTAAATGGAGAGTCAATCGCTTGAGTTGCCAAAACCTCCCAGTCTTTTTGCTGAGCTCTATGTGACGCTGCTCCAGTTTAGATACGCATAACCAGGGGTAAGCCATGTCGCTTACCGAAATAAATAGCTAGCCTTTCTTTTATTGGCGCCATGATTGTCTCACGCGCACCAGGCTGCATTGGTATCTGCGAGCGCAGCCTATCGCACCGTGCAGATGTATTGCTTGAGATGGCAGACGTAACGATATGAAGCGGCGAGACCAAGTTTTCAACATCTTCGCTATCTTCACGGCTTGGTCCCCGTAAAGGGAGTGAAAGAGTAGAGACATTTTCGCGAGCTTGATGAAGCCTCGAATCGGGGGCTTGGTCCTGTGTTTGTGGAGTTCCTTTTAAGGAGGCAGTTGTGTTTGGGCTTGGGAGACCAGTACCTAGAAGGGCAGTGAGGATATCCTCGCGAGCACCACTCTCTTCGATGCGAGCGAGAAGCTTTTCGACACTGTCGGGCTTGCTGTACAGGGTCAAAATCGATCGCTTTTGTTCAATGTGGATGACCTACTTGGTGCTTCCATGCTTACGACCTCGATTTGATCTGGCTGGATATCTACAAACACGGTCATGGGAAGTACATCGAGAGCTGTAGATAACCATATTAGTTGACTTTTTAAGTGAGTATCTAGGATCATTACCAAGGATCTTGTCGATCGCACTTTTGTCTGGACGAACGACAGCTGAAACACGCAACCTGATGTTGGGTTTTACCGGATAAATTCTCCATTTCTTTTTGTACCTTTAGTTGCTAATTGAATGATTTTCAAAGTACCAAGGCTTGTGTTGTTGATGGCGGAAGCGACGGGGCTCATCGGGGTCTTGCATGAGGCCGCTGACTTGATCTAGTCCCCGCTTGCTTCGTTCATCACGTGATGACAATATGTATAACATCAAGATGGGAGTAGAGGTCAGGTATTCATCATCATTCTCGGTCCGCCTGCGTCCATACCAGCCAGTCCAGTCATGTAGTAACACTTTCTCAATCAAAAAGGGAAGCCACAAAACAACGATATATCCTGACAATAGCCAGAAACGGCAAAAGAAGAACTCCGGTACAGGGAATCGAACCCTGGGCTCCGCGGTACTGATCCCTCAGCTGATGATGAGAGCGCGAAATGTTAGCCACTACACCATACCGGATGTTATGGCTTGTTGTGTTCCAGGGTCACAAATTTGCTCTCTTATTCCTAGTTCGAGTTTCACTGTCAAGCTGCAGTCCACTACCTTACTGATATATCACAATGGTACCTGTTGTGTTGCGCAGTGAATCCCTCCACCAAGCTTTGGAAGAGTATTCAGATCAACTTGCATAATATCTCGTTCCGGAAAGCATCGCTTGAAAGCCTCATAGGCCTTGTCGTCTAGTTCTGCAACTCCGAAGCGTGGCATGATAAGTCCACCATTGACGAGATAATAGTTGGCGTATGAAGCAACAGGCACACCCCAAACCTCACCTGAAAGGTCTTCAGGGTGCGGCTCCTCAACCTCCACCACCTCTAGCTTCATTCCCTGACAATCTGTCTCTTTGCTCAATATTTCCTTTGCTTCGGTGTACGCTCCGATGACGCAGTGCTCGGCATGTCTTGATGGTCGACTGAGTAGCACTTGGCCGGGTCTGATGAATCTGGCAAAAGCATCTATATGGTAATCTGTTATATCATATCCTTTGACTCCCGGAAGCCAAATGGTTTTGTCGATACCGAAGAATTCCTTAAACTTCGCCTCTAATTCTGTCTTGGAAACCCCAGGATTCCGGTTAGGATTGATGATTGAGCTTTCAGTAGCGAGAAGGGTCCCGCTGCTATCGATCTCCATCGCGCCGCCTTCACTGATGAAGCCGGTCTCAATGCCAGGGTAAACTATCTTATTCGAAAGCTCTGTGTCATGCTGCTTGCTTCCATTCAGGGGGTCATCATTTGAAGCAGTTTCTTTACCCTCGAGTCCTTTGCTGTCAGCAGCTACAGCATCTATAACGTCTGCAGCAACTGATTCATCCCCATCACTGGGGAGTTTAGCTCCCCAAAAATTGAAACCGAGTTTGAGACCTGCAGCGCGACCGCTCTGCACTTCATGAACAAAAATTGGTCCAGTATCGCGAATCCAAAGCTGACTCGCATTCAATGGTCGTACAGTAACATTCTTCGACACTGTTTGCATCGCTTGGGCTACGTGCTTTGGCCGAGTAAACATGGTAACAGGTTCAAACTGGGCAATTGCATTAGATATCGCCGAGACTTCCGAGCGCGCTTTTTGCAGTAACCCCTCATGTCCAATCGAGTCAATATCCGGCCATACCGTCAGGGTCTGTGAATGTTGATGCCACTCCGGTGGCATTCTATAACGGCTGCTAGGTTTGTGAGATAGGTTGAGGCCCCTCTGTCTCCGCGGTAAAGATTTTCTGAACATCTAAGGCGAGGTTTGAGGCTTTATGTCAGCGTAAGCTTATGGTATGGCGTAGGCTAAGATCGGTAGTTTCATATAGTACAACCCTGACTAAGCTCAATCCTAATTGCATGTGTAGATCTCGCATCGATCTGTCTGAATAACTTGCAACACAGATGGTGCGTTATCAAATTGAGAAAAAGATTTCAGGTCGTCACTTTCTTACTTTGCGATTTTATTGGGTGCTTGTTCGCGATAGGGTTTTCCTACCATTTCGAACCGAGATAGCCCCTAGGGGTATCAAACGTGAATTTAGGTACTTCTTGCTAAGAATCTCAGTGACAAATCCTCTTTTGTTTCTATGAAGATCAGTCCAGTATTATTTCCATCGATATAATCGAGCTATGGTCTCTTGTTAGCCTTTCTTAATTCCGCTGCGAAAAATATACTTATTTAATCGCGGAAATTCACAGTTGATACCCCTGAAAGCTGTACTCAGCGACACACAACTTGGCCTTTTACTTATCACACACTACACAACAATTAGACGATTTATCTATACACTATAATCTTGCCTGGTATACCAATACTCCATCTGCAATAACTTGTTCAAGTGTGATGGTGTAGGTTAGCTCGAGTGAAGTTCATTTATCCGGGAACAAGCGGGTAAATTGAATCCTTCTAGATCCAAGCCAGTAAGGGGCTCTGAACGAGCTTTTTCCTATGCCCCTTTGTTTCCTTCAAAGCCTCTCACAGGTTCCACCCAACTGCAATCCACTATCAAAAAACGTTGAGTCAAGATGTCTTTAGCCCTCACCACATCCGTTTTCAACATTCCTTTTGCCATCTACAAGGTCAACACACCGACAGCCACGGTTATAGATGCCAACCCAACAGCTACGACACTGGATCTTTTGTGTCCAGCTCAAATAAACTCTGAAGGTTGCCCCAACTCTGGCTATAACAACACCATCGTCATTGGGCCATGGGCCAGTAGGACCGTTCCAGAAGGGGCACCATCAACAGGGACTTTCCACTGGATGGTGACTTGGGATGGCTGGGGCCCTAGCTCAGTTGAGTGCTCAGTGAGCAGTGGAATCCCTTTGGCTTGTACCGCTCTGGCTATAGCTTCCGCGAATGGAACTTTCTCTGCTGAGAGCCTCAAGCAGGTCGCTACAGGGATGGAGGATATCACAAAAGAGCTTGACTTGACATTTTCAACTTTGCCAATTGTCATTACCGCTGGTCAGGACCTGCTCAAGTTAGCGACTCAAGCTACAGCCACGAAAGACTCGACTAACTCTGGGAAAACTGGAGCTACTAGCACTTCAAATCAAGGGGTATCGGAAACTGGAAGTTCGACTGACGCTGCAGTACCGACGGAAATCAATGGGGTTGTTTCAAGTGCTACTAGAGTTTTTGGGGTTATGTTCATCGCTGGGTTGGCTTCTTTAATCATTCAGGGTTGATAAAGTGCAAATTAGGCCACTGACGAGCTGTTCAGGGTAGGGTATTTGGGAAAGACTTTTCCCCATGAATCATTTATCTCATTCAATGAGCATCGAAACTCGTCATTAACTCTTGAGGTGAAGTATTACCAGTCAGAGACCGGGGAAATGACACTTGGGCAGGTCCATGACGTGGACGTGGTTGTGATGTCCCTCTTCTCAACTTTTTTTTATATCTGCCTGTCTGAAATTTGGTCTGGAGAGTATGGCAAAAGGACTTAGATTATCTGCTTTGTTAACCAGCCTCATGGTTGTCATAGCCGAAAATGATACTCATTAACAAAGCAGGTTTTCAACTTAAATCCGTGAAAGCACCATACATTCGGACAATCCTACGGAGGTCAGAATGATCTGTAGGATCATTTAGGATTCTCATCCTAGAGGCAATGCTACCGTATAGAATCGGTATATTCACCACCACGCCCTGTGGATCCAAGCCACCGACTTTAGAGTATATCATTCAGTCGCTTAGATAGAAAACGGTTTTATCGGCAGTTTCCTACTAATACAAGCCACCTTCTCGCATCTATAAGCACTAAGAGCTAGGGTTTACTAGCTTAACTGTCTAAATTGTATCCACAGGGCGTGGTGAATTTACTGAGTCTATACGGTACTTGAAACGCGCTCGAGGTAACATTACGTCAGCCAATTCGACTCACAAATAATGTGCACAAGCAACCTTGACTTATAATCTGCACATTCATCAAGGCAAAACACAATTCATTGAACCATAATGTCGTCACCGGAAGAACAGAACCGACAGGCACTTCATCGACAGCAGCGACAGATGGAGATGATTGTTGCTCAGCAGACACAACAGCAATTTCAAATGATGCAGCAGCGTCAACAGCAAGCAGCTAATCAAGCGGGAAACCAGATGAGACAGCAAATGACTCCTCAGTCTGGACTTCAGATGGGGACTCCCTACGACGACGTTCCCGTGAAGGAAGCAAACGATGTGAACATTCTCAACGGGAGGTCTCTGTCACAGCCTGAGTTCGCCTCGTTCATTTCTGCTTGCCAAGAGGGTGATCTATCAAAGGTCGAGTCCGCGATTGCCTCTCAGCCTCGCACACCTGCCTATCTCTATCAAGGACTTATCAAGGCTCTGGAAAACGGCAAAGTCGATGTGGTGCGTTATCTGCTGGATTCTGAAGCCCCCATTTGCCGCAATACGCCGACCTATATTCTGGAAGCCCCAGAGCAGGAGCAGATTCCTTGCTTCGAGCTTCTCACAGAGCATGGCTGGAACGTTAATACGCCGGGATTCTACGGCACAGTTTTACTCCCACGCGTCATTCAGACTAACAACAATACCTTGATTGACTGGTTTCTGGCGCAAGGGGCAGATCCCAACCTTGGATCCCAGCACGATAACCGCGACCGTCTTGGCAAACCCGACGAAGATTCCTGCCAGGCACTAGAATTAGCAGCCAAGCGAGGAAGTGCCGAACTGGTGCGAAAGCTATTAAGTGCCGGCGCCAAGATCGAGAACGGGGCACCGTTATACCATGCAGCAGGGGCCTGTCCCGTGGGAGCGAATCCTCACGCTGGGCTTGTCGCGCCAGGCGAGGAGTTTGACAGAGCCAGGATACCCGTGATGGAGGTGCTTGTGGAGCATGGTGCGGGCGTAAACGACAAGTTCAACTCGCGATATGTGACCCCCAAGTACCCGATCGTGAATGCTGTCATGGCTGGTGCTGTTGAGAGAGTAAAGTGGCTACTGAGCCAGGGCGCGGATCCTGATCTAAAAGGCCGCTGGGGAAGCGCCAGAGACTATGCCAAGAAGGTGGCCAGTGATGAGATGAAACATGTGCTTGGTGTTTGAAGGCTAGGAGTATCTCTAGTTGAAGCTAGTTTTTTGTCGAGAAATAAAATCACAGAGCGATCTATCACCTTACAAGGCGAAACTCTACTGTAATCTAGATATATTACCCAACTATGCAGTGCTCGAGGTTACTTGAGGATTCCCTTGGCAATCTTTCGCGTCATTCTCCAGATAGACTTAGCAGCCGGAAGTCAGCCCTACAGGGGTGATGCTCAAGATAAGATGATGGGAAGACAGTGATCATGGTATGTGCTGTAACAGACCTTATGGCAGGGGTGTCCAGCGCGTTACGATTTACCTCAAACCGTAAAAGCTCACAGAATATCAAGCAAGTTGCCATCATCTCGTATAGCCACTTTGCTCTGTTTTAAAAGCTTAACCATCAAATTAATTAACTAATTTGAATGGCAGAAGTTTATTTCTCGGTGCTATTTGGATGATATACTTACGACAGGACAGATGCTATTTGACCCTCAAGTTGAAGGATTGTCTCCCCTGTTAAACCGTCAAAGCGTGACTCACGTGCCACGAGGATCCATTGCTGCCGTTGTCAAAATGAGGTAAGACGGGAGAAAAACCATATGTCAATCTTGGGGTGTAAATACCTACAAGTTTTATGACTTACTATAGTAAGAGTATGACACAATTTATTAACGACTCAGAGACAACAATGTTGTATGACTCAACAATTCGTGGGTGTTAGAAAGTTTGACTTATTTTGTTTAGGTAGTGAGTGTTAGTGAGTTTAGTTGGTGAATTAATGGGATTAGAACTAATCCACTTGGTTTCACCTTCCCGTAGCCACCCGCATCCTTCGCAATCCTTGATTGCACAGACAGTACCTACATCCATCCCGTCAATACGACTGCAACCATGGGTATCTTGGTGCCGAGTCAATGCAAGGGTCCGACTCACAGTCTGCTTTGCTTTGCTTGCCTTGCCCGTCGACACACGTGACCGAGATTAAACCATGGCCCAACAAAGTGTAGATGTGTTGATCATGACCGAGCGTACAATAAATAGACCGTGTCACCATGCTCTTGGGTTCTCTCCTCATCTACTCAACCACAATCTTTCTCTCGGGGCTTTTCCTTTTCGATTAATCCTGCTCTAGTCATTCTTTATCTGCCGGCTTGTGCCACCACGCAAAGATGCGTTCTACACTCTTTGCTCTGGCAACACTGCCGTTCTACATACTTACACAGGGTATGCCTACTTATGATGTACCCATTCCCACAACCGATGCAACATTCACGGCGCCTATTCTCCAGGGGCTCACTAATACTACTGTTAACGGTCATGACACCACTACCTCTGACATGGTACCTGAGGTCGCTGAGACTTCCACTAAGCTGCCTGTTCCGGACACTACCACTCAGCAGCCTGTCATTCAAGAGACCACCACCCAACAGCCTCCTATACAAGATACCGCCACTCAATTGCCTGTTATCCCAAACACTACCACTGAGAAACCTTTCGTGCAAGACACCACCCAATTGCCACCACCAATCCAGGACGTCACGACGGAGCTGCCGCCGCGTGTTGTAAATACCACTGCTGGCGTCGCCCCCATTGATACCACCACTCAGCCTATCAAGGAGACCCTGGGACCAGAGACTACGACAAAAGAAATCATCCCCCAGGGTACGACCACAGACATCCCAGTTGTCCACAACAATACCACAGATGTGCCCGTGATCCAAAAACCCACGACTGACTTGCCTCACGCTCCCGAGACAACAACTGTTGATGCCGCGGTAGGGCAACACACCACCACTGACATCCCTGGTATCCCCAACAACACGACGGATCTGCCTGTTGTCCAAGATACTACCACTAAGATCCCAGTTATCACCGATACGACAACTAATCTGCCTACTGTTCAGAACACCACGTCTGATATCCCAGTTGTTCACGACACAACAACCGATCTCCCTCCTGCTTCCGAGACCACAACTACCGCCCAGCAGCCTGCCGAAACAACCACTCAACATGAGACCTCTCAATCTACCACTAAGGAAGAGAACAAAGAGCCTGCTTCCACCACTGAGAAGGGGAAAGACGTTCCTGTCATCACACAGGCCCCTGAGCCCACCGCTGCACCCTCTGAGGCTACATCCAATGTCTCTTCAGTCTCTTCTCAAGTCGCTGCTCTGATCCCCATCATCAACCAGTGGACGAACGAGCCCGATAGTCGCAAGGATGAGACCAGTAAAAAGGTCGAAAAGACTCGCGATGATGTCATTGGCGTTATCGTCGCTCTCGGGGGTAAGCCTGATGTCGGTTGCTCTACGAAGAAGAGAGGCCTGCTCGGTCCCATTGGCGATATCATCAATAAGCTCGCCTGCACGGCCAAGGATCTCACAAGCGTTTCTAGCAACATCATTATTGGCAACGTTCCTGCTGTTACTGGCGCCATTACTGGCGTCCAGGTCAACATTAATAACTTGACGGGAAGTGAGAACCTTAATAAGGATAAGGATGGGGATAAGGATAAGGATACCAAGCAAAAAGAAGAGTCTTCTAAGCAAGAGGAGACCTCAAAGGCTACAACTGAGTCCCCGTCCACTACTTCAGAGGCGACAACCACCACCGAAGCCAGCACTACTACAAGCGCGAGGCGAGCTTGTCGCTCTGGCATTTGCGGTGCCTGCCAAAAGGGACGTGGCCCCCTTGATGCTGAGATGAATACCATAGCCAATTACCACAGCGACTGTGGTGCCATTCCTACCATCACGACCGACATTCCCTCTACCCCTGGGGGTAACTTTGGTGGTTTCTCTGTTACTGAGCCTACTGCACAGCCTAAGCCCCCTCCCATTAAGCCGGCTCTGCAACCTCGTTTCGATGACGATACTAGCCCCAACGCTCATTATGTTGGGAATTTGAGACCTCAATGGGTCAGTCAGGAAGGAGATGTTTCTGGGCAATGGTTCGGCTTTCCCAGAAGTGGATATGGCGCTGCTGGTGTCAATGGTCTCTTCGGCTGTAGTGCCGTCATTATTGTCTCTAATCGAGGCGTTTATATTTCTCACATTTGGGAGGACCCTATTTTCATCGACGAGGACTTTAATCCTAGATCTAAGGAAGATTTCCGCAGAAATGGTTTCAAGGTACTTCGCGACGGAAACGAGGACGCTCGAAGTATTACGTCTTTGCTCGGCACCAGATCTAACCCCGGCCCTCTCAATGCCATCTACTCCCCCAAAGTCTTTGTACTCACTCCATTTACCAACCCAGAAGACACCGATATTATTAAAACAAAATATGTTTACGAACCCCAGGCTAAGATGTTGGCTGCTGACCTTGCTAGAACCATTCCTGGTTCTGGCGATCAGGGCTACCTCATTGGCTACACTGTTACCAGCGAGGAGGAATCAACCGCGCAACACGGCTACGCCGGCCGTGCAATTGTCGAGGTCGATATGATGGACAGAGTAGTGGATGGTCCGCGTCATCCGGATAATATCTATGGTATGAACATCGCACGATGGAGGCTCTGGGTCGAGGACACGCTTGTCACATCGCAGGAGTTCTGGGCTGACGGCAGGGGCCCTGGATCCCGGAAACGCGAAGATGATCCCGATCAAAAGTGCTTGATTATTGGTCACTCTACTGCCACTTCTGCTGGACCTACCTCCAACATCACTACCGTCGCTGAGACTGTCGAGACTGCCAAAACCGAGGAGACCACTGCCGCCGAATGGACAACTCATGCTAATGAGACGACAAAGGCAGAACAGACAACCGAGGCACAAAACGCAACCCAAATTCACGAAACTACGACTCAAGAGACCACCCTCAGAGAGACATCTAAAGCTGGAGAGACGACTGAGGCTCAAGCTACGTCTGCTGTTGAAGGGACAATTACCAAGCCTCCCACCACCCTTCAAACCTCTTTCATCACCACAACATCGGCCCCTGACACCACTACTGGGGACACTTACACTGGACCTTATTACTGTGTCAACAACGGTGGCCCTCACGTCGCTACTCCTCACTGCCAATGCTCAACCACCAGTGATGGTCATGAGTTCTACACTACAGTTTCCCTTATCGATGGCCATTGCGATAGCTACCACAGTTATCCTGGGCCTGTCAGTATGGCACCCACTGAAGTACCATCTCCTGCCCAGCCTACTCCCTTCACTACCACGCTAGATCGCGGCCTCATTCTTGCTTACCCCGACCAGACCATGGAAGTAGGTAACTACCCAGGTGGAAGCTATACCTACACGAAAGGTTTCGGCGTTGCTTCAACTGTTCGACCTGCAGACCCTGTGCGGACTGATGGAGACGCCAAGGGCTCTATTCTCTGCGGAACTATTCGCGATGCTTGTCTGCGTGCAGCCTCCAATTTTGGGGAAAAAGTCATCTACACCGAGTTCGCCTCTTATTTTTCAGTAATAGAGGACAATGCCCTCACATTTTTTACCTTGGGCACGGCTGGATGTGAGGTTGAGTATGACTGCAGCGACTGGAGTAAGGGTGCCTTGACCGGAAAGCAGATCTACGACGCGTACGAGTCGATGACAAAATTGGGGTATTTTGATGACTGTGGCACTGCATACCTTGACAATACCTGCCGTGTCACTGCTAACTACTGCCTCAATTGTAACGAGCGTCATCAAAAGATCGTCTAGGTTATTGAAGATGTGATTGGAATAGGACTGATATTCTTCAAGGCGTTTCAGAAGATATCCGACAGTTTCTAGGAGATGGTGGTAAATTTCTTGTCATTAGATTTCAGCTTATATATCAGGACATCATCCTGAATCTTCTTACATGATTTCATGGTGTTGAATACTATTTCAGTCACCATTAGTTGAAAATGCTCTTGTAGAGTTCTCGTAAATAGTGCCTCGTGACTAACCCGCCTCAAATACAGGGGTTCAGGTGCGGCTGTGCTTAATTCAGGGACCAACACGAGGCGCAGGCGCTCAATAGGGGTTTCCCATAGGCTATAAAGATCGACACAGCCCCGTAGACCCGTTATTTAAAGACGGTACGCGTGTCGAAACGCGAATTAACCTTATTTTTAAATATCCTTCATGCGCCGGCAAAGTACAAATTTCTGTTACGTCTTCTGCAATTATCATTCCAGTCACAGCCCTCAATACTCTCAAGTCCATCAATTGACCAAACACAAACAAATACGTCAATACATACATCCACGTCTCTAGTCAAAATGTGTCTCTTCAATCTCTTCTCAAAAGACGAAGACAAAAACGACCTGCCTCCGCCTCGGCCAGCAAACATGGGCCGCAGAACTCCAGAAGCCACCTCCAGACTCCAAGGAAGCAAGTTCGCCAGTGACAGCAGCAGCCGGAAATCATCAACAGAAAGACACTCCCACAGCTACAGCACAGGATACAGCCCTGGGAGCGCAACGTTAGGGGTCGGTGGACCTCACGGCGGCCTGTATGGCGGTGTGAATGGAGGTGTTTACTCGGGTGTTAGCGGAGGAGCGAACGGGGGAGTTAATGGAGGAGTTTATGGCGGTGTTTCGGGGACGTCGCATGGTTCGGGGTTGGCACCTGTGGGAAGTTATGGCTCGTCACCGAGTGCAGGATATGGATATCTATGAAAAGTCATCGAGAGAATTGGGTGTGGCTTGTTTGGAGCTTACAACGTGGAGCAAGGCGTTTTGGCGCGGTCGTCGTGCTGGTTCTATTGCACGAACTTTTGTCTTTAATTGAGGTCTATTCAAGAAAGAACTTGACCTGAATATTGGATGCAAGAGTCTAAGATTTACGACTCTTCACGAATAGACAAAGAATCTATGATAAGTGTCAGAATCAAAACGAGTCTCGTATCGCAATGCTCTTGACGAGGAGGGTTAATGTGTTCCCTGTTCACCATCACTTTACACGCCAGGGACTTATAGTGATACCGCTTATTGATTACTCGTAGAAGCGCTAATAAACAAAACAAAAAGGCTGGATGTAAAGTCTAAACCGTCATTTCATCATGAACAGGACGAGCTCAGCAACGTCCTCCCGTTCTTCGACCTCCTCCCATCAAACCTCCCAACATTCCACCACCACCGCCGCCCATACGACCACCTCCCATGCCACCACCCATACGGCCACCTCCCATTCCTCCTCCCATGCGTCCACCGCCCATACCACCTCCTCCCATACGACCACCACCCATACCGCCGCCCATACGTCCTCCTCCCATGCCGCCTCCGTGGTGATGATGGTGGACTTCCTGGACGGGACGAGCAGCCATCATACCACCGCTGCTGCGAGTCTTGCGGCTATTTCCAAAGGGAAGACACATTTTGTGGTAATTTGGTATTCTTGAATTGAATTGATTGTTTGGTAGTATTGTTGTGGGATTGAATTGAAGATTTCTTTGTTGGTGTGGCTCTTTGTAGATTATTTGAGTGTATAAGCCTTCGAGATTTAGATTTTGTATTATTAGAAGAGTGATTGGATTGCGGCTTAGTAGTTGAGTTGATTATGGGATGTTTGGATAAAGGTGAAGTCAATCGAGGTATATATATCTCTAAAGATTGACCTATGACATGATAAGTCTCGGCATCGTAATGGCCAATCTTGACTAATAAACCGGCTTCGGAAGACTTCGCAAGTTACCTCGTGACGCTACTCGAAGGCAAACTCATCACACCTCCAGATTATACGTAGATCCATGGCGCAGAGCGTTGGCACATGTCATGGCGATATCATTTGGGGTTGTGGCTACCGTTAGATACAAACCTTGTTGCAATGCCCAGCCTTTGCCAAGATGTGGGTTTGCATGGCCAACGTCACCCCCACCAGCAAATCCAAGATTGGTTTCGGCAACGTCGTCATGCTCGCGTGCTTGGCTAAAAATACCACATGAAACTGGGTTGTTTAGACTGTGATCCTTTGTTGCGCCAAGATTTCGGCTGGATCGGCCCTGCGATGCCTTTGCCAAGGGCTTGGAGTTTATATAACAACGTCAAGGGCTTTGGTTCGGATTTTTTTCGACTGACGTTATTTAGGACGAAGCGTAGGACTTGGGCAAGGCAGATCTAAGTACATTGGATTTACGCTTGTTCATGGGCCTAATAACGGGCGTGGTTGAGCCAATCTCCTAAAACGAATCATATAATCCAGCTAAGCGTTTCATTTGACGGATACTAGATTCCGACAATCACCTAGAATTACAAAGGATAAAGTCTCCAAACAAAATTGAAGATATAGTGAATTATGCAAGTGTTGTTATAGTCATAGCTCAAAGACATCTCCGCCAGATACTGGGTCCTCCCATCCCTTACTAGCTAATTGCAGCTTGACTATTCCAGCAACGATCGCAACTGTTGAGTATGATTTCAGGAGTTGAATAACCTCATCGTCGGTAGCTAAAGTACATTTGCGTATTTTATGGACTGTGGAGGACGGGAAACCATGTCAAGCACAGTCTTACCCTCATCGTCTTTCAAATGGCGATCGGCCCCAAGATCAAGAAGCATACGAACACGAATCAGTCGGTCGAAAGAATAGCAACTATGGGCGAATGTGAGTAATGTCTTATGCAGCAGTGACCTCCCGTCGACATCGCATGCATTGATACTCAGCTATGAGTGGTGTAAGAACTCAACTAAAAGTCTTACATCATATAGCCACCTTTTGTTGTGATGAAGAAAGGTTTCCTTGCGTGAGTTTTGTAGAGTCCAGTTGATAGCCGCGCCTATACTAGCTATTGTACGAAATCCATCAAGTCAAGATGCTGATAGTGCACTATGCTGTTACCTTCTTCGTCTGTCGTGTTGATATCACAATTCAAGTCGCAAATAAGCATATTCGATAAGCCTTTTAAAGAATTCGGCGCATAGTGCTGGCGGCCTAGAGCAGACTGGAATAATTCAATCTCAGGATTCAAGCCTGCACCCATTCTATCGCCATACGACGAGCAAGATCCACGTAGCCATATCGTATCCTCAAGTGAAGGGGCCGTTGGATATACAAGTCTGTTTGAGTGTTACCGTAATGCCGGTTCACAATCAGATCTCGACATATCTCTTCACGACCGAATTTCGCTGCTGTATGGAGCAGCGAGAATCGACGAGATCTTACATCACTCTTTAAAACCTTGCCTGCCCCTCTGGATGTAGAAAGTAGCTTGTATATGCTTTCATCGCTATGTGAATGGCTAGAGACAAGCAGGGGTGTGTCCCCATCATAGCATTGGACGCTCACGTCTGCACCGTGATCCAACAGCGCCTGTATGGCTTGTAGGTGTCCACCTTGGGTGGCGAGATAAAGTGGTATTTCTCTTATACCCCATTGATCGCTGACCGACAACCGTCCACGATTTGCGACCGAATGTATCTGATGTTGCGAAATAGATGGAAGAGAAAAAATCCAGAAGCCTTTTGCTGATGCTTGTGCAATGTGCGATGATCTTTTCCAAGTTCTTGTCATGGAGGGCAGGTGTGTTATAGACTTGATCGATAACTCTTTGAAGACTTTCGAGTTCGTTACGCCAGTTCTCGAGCTCTTGGGGTACATCTCTGAACTTACCTCACACTTTTTCTGATAGTTGGATAATTTTGATACTCTGTTCAACAAACTGACAACTCGCAGCGATGAAGCCAAGTACTCCAGCTATTGATTGGGCTGCTAATATCGAACCAATGGTGGTTGTGTATTGCTTTTTGCAGATGGTGTATAAGCACAGCCCGGTTTTGTTTGTCCAAGTGTGGCCATGCGGCTCATGACGGTATCGACAGGACTTCTGAAGGCTGCGCACATAACAGAAGACTTTTTGAAGCCGAGAATTAGCTATAACTCAAGACTACCCTCTTCTTATCTTGATAACCATGAAGCTTTTCATTCACTGAGGCAGGGCTCGGTCAGTTTTGAAGAGTAATGATGTCATGGTTCTATAGGTTACGGAACATAGTAAGTGTCAATAGATCCGTAATTGTTTTGAAACATGTGTACACCACTCGGGTTCAGATGCCTGGCGAACGAAGGATATGATAAATTTGGAGTAAACCGGATAACAGATTCTTATAGGAGCTTTCAAATGTTACTTGGTGGTGTTTCACTGCCTCGCGCATACGTACGCTTGCTGTGCCTCTGCACGGATAATTATCGAGTTGATGGATTTAGAAGTAAGATTTGGCTCCATAGTGCTGCCTAATTTCAGGAGGACCTACTCATGATCCTGCGATCCAGACCGTCACGTGATAGCGCTATAAAGGCTGGAATTCCCCAACACGTCGCGTCAATTGGGCTTACGTATCTAGCTCTTGCTAATCTCCTTTACCAATCCCCCTTTATACTTTCGATATTTCCATTCCGTGAGGCAACGCTAAAAATGTCAACACGAAGAAGCGCAAGGCTCAGAGACCAGCCCACTCAGGCTGTGGCGGCCCCAGATTTACCAGCTGAGGAACCCAGAAAGACGACCAAGCGGAAAGCCCCTGCTACTAAGACTGATGACGAAACGGTTGCCAAAAGTCGAAAGAAAATAGAGGCCGCCCCAAAACCAGATCCTAAGCCGGCTGTAAAGACTCAGAAAGCGAGGGTGGGAGCTGGGGCGAAGAAGACCACCACAGTAGCCGCACAGGCAACAGCTGGTGCAACGTCTCTTGCTCTGTCATCTCTACCACAGGAAATTCTGGATATGATCTTTGAAAGCGTAAGTCAGGGTAAGACACAGCTCTCTTGACCTTTAGTCTAATAGTGATCGCTAGATTGATGATACGAAATCGCTGGGAAGACTAAGTAAAACATGCAAGACTTACTATGCACTCGTCACGCCCCAACTCTACAAGCGCCTTGATGTATGGGTTTCTTTCCACGCTCATATTGCCAAACTCATCCGAACTATTGATCCGTTGCTTTCCATTGAGCAGAAGAAACAGCTCAAGAAAGTCGGCACATACAAGGGTCAGCAGGAAAGCTTTCCCAGCAAAGTTGATCAGCGAAAGAAACCCGAAATCGCCAATTTTGTCAAACAAGCTCTGCTCGGTATTGGCGACCCTGGCAAAAATCATCGAGAAATCGTACATAGATATGTCGACGAGGCCATGAAAAATATGCATAATCTCGAAATCGTCGAGACCATACGACTCACAGAGTAAAGCTTAATCGTCCCTTTTTAGTTTCGCTTGCTGACTGTGATTACAGAGCCATAGCAAAAAGTCTGGCGGAGCAAAGGAATCTCAAAGCCTTGGCTCTACGTGTCAACAACGTGGGTGAACGCTACACAGAGGCCATGGCCAAGATAAAGAATCTCCAACATCTGGTTCTGGAGCTCAGTGGTTATTATGACTACACATTTCGTTCTGAGATCAACATACCAGGGTCACTGATACGGAACTCTCGATCAACCCTACGCAGCTTAATCGTAGATTCTGATTCGTTCACCTCTCTGCGCTTTAATGATCTGGGACAACCGGGGCAGGCAACTGAATCAGGCGGCGAGAAACTTCTCCCCGTGCTTGAATCATTCTCTATGAGTGGTTCTTCTTCTATGGAGCCGTGCGACAAGGAGACCTTGGCAAACTCTATCGATTTTGTCGCCCTGAAAGAGCTCAAATTTGGCTCCCTCTCTGGAGACACCAAACTGATCTTCGAATACCTCGCTGATTCCTTCCTGGTGGCACATCAAGATGAGAAGACTGAGATTAAGCTTCGAAATTTGTCAATGAACATGGAGCTCAAAACCTGGGGTGTTCCACAAGAAGCACGGCAGGCAACCCTGGACGCCAAGATCCGTTTCATCTCCTCGTTTGATACATTGAGCAGCTTGACTCTAGATGCTTATGGAGAGTATCGGAGGGATCTCCCCAACCCTGGCTTAGAAACGTCGCTCCTCCAGGGCATTCTGAAGCATGAGCACTTGACCAGATTAAAGATTTCGACTCAGGGTTATAGGAGCGACCACGATATGCCGCGTTTGGAACCGGATACTGTTTCAACTTTGATCAACGGCTTGTCAAATCTGAAAGAGTTGGAGTTCTTCCCTAGTATACAACACCTTGTAAGAATACTTCCGAGCCCGATAGATGGCAGACTTCTAACAGCATGCTAGGACGAAATTGGCAAGATACTTTCTCGAGGCCGTAACCTAACGTCAATTACCATAATTACCATGAGGGCTTGGACCACCACCGAGGAGTGCCACGAACAAAGCAAGGAATTTGTGACCAATGTTGCTCATGGCGTGTTGGAGCGGAACCTCGATAGCGACGTCAAAGCCTTCAAGTGGGAAGAACACAGCACGATTCAACATGTGCGTATAGACTACATTGTCTGGGAACTTGGCTCGAAACTCGGTAAAGCCAAGAAAGGTATGAAGAAGGCGAACAAGTTCACAGTCGCTTCAAAGCCCAAGCGCGAGGTGATGTATCGCGAGATTACAGATCATATGCGTAAGCCCATGGACTACGGACTTGATCCGACATGGATGAACAGGGTTGCTAAGGATCTAATTTGATTTTGGCGGAGCATATATATGTAAACTTAATATTTTGATAATCATTTTTGCTGATTGGACTTGAAAAAGCTCGCACGTTGGGACAAAGACCGAGCTCCATAGGCGCGATGAATCTGTAGTGGCCGGGACGCGAATAGTGAGATAGTGGGGTGGTTACAAATTACACATGCGGGTCATTTATAAGCAAGCCAAATGACATAATAGAGCTCAGTGATGTCCTCAGCAGCTCTGATTCTATTTAAACGTCATCCCCATATCTTGCCAAAAGGAAAGATTCTAAAACCTCGATCTACGTCGTACTTCTCTTACATATATAATTCAATCTACCACCCTAATCCTCAGCATAATGGCCTCCAAATCTCTCTACGCCATCATCGCTGGCGTCGGTCCTGGCACTGGTCTGCTTATTCCCCTCCCTGTCCCCCACATGTTTTACTAAATGTCAACCATAGGTCGCTCAGTCGCATTGCGCTTTGCTCAAAAGTACCCCGTCGTGTTGCTCGCTCGCCGACCGGAAAGCTACGAGAGTACTCTCAAGGATGTTGAGGATGCTGGTGGGAAAGCAATTGGTATCAGCGCTGATGTCTCGGATCCTGCATCGCTAAAGAAGGCATTTGATGCCATCGGCAAGGAGCTTCCTGATAATCAGCTCGCCGCTGCGGTTTACAACGTTGGCAGTGGAGGCTTCGTTAAGAAGCCATTCCTAGAGCTCACTGAGAATGACCTTAATG
The DNA here is from genome assembly GCA_013396295.1 of Fusarium heterosporum. Taxonomy (NCBI): domain Eukaryota; kingdom Fungi; phylum Ascomycota; class Sordariomycetes; order Hypocreales; family Nectriaceae; genus Fusarium; species Fusarium heterosporum. The sequence continues at coordinate 84,492 of JAAGWQ010000133.1, read as the reverse complement.
CAAGCCTTGACGGATCTATGTATGTTGCCCACCGGACCGGGGACGAACCAGACTAACAGCATCAGCCGATCGTTTTTCAACTTTGCCCAGGCTACCATTCCTTATCTTCTGGAAGCAGTGCCCAACTCGCAGTACCCACCCACGATGATTCTTACCGGCGCCACAGCGTCGGTCAAGGGTTCAGCGCAGTTCAGTACCTTCGCGGCTGGCAAGTGGGGACAACGAGCGATGCATCAGTCGCTTGCGCGTGAGTTTGGACCCAAGGGCGTTCACATCGCTCATGCGGTTATTGATGGAGTTATCGACATTCCTCGCACCAAGGGATGGGCTGCCAACAATGGCGTGGAGGATGGCAAGATCAGTCCTGATGCGGTAAGTTGCTGTGTTAGTTTGTGCGCATAATGTCTAATGGTGAAATGTAGATTGCAGAAGCGTACTGGAACCTTCACACGCAGCATCGATCTGCGTTTACTCAGGAGATTGACATTCGACCTTATGTCGAGAAGTGGTAGGATACTGTCGTTATAGTAGAAGCGTCTGTGGATGCATGGAGAGGGTTCACCGAGTCGACAGGAGATAATCGTCAATGCCACAAAATTCAATTGAATATCAGACGGATTGTGAATCAATGTCATAAGGAAGCTTGAACACCCCATGACCTTTTCCGTAGTCTAGTGGTTTGTTCCCGAGGTCGGCGAAGCTCCCGGACCCCGCTTTCGATACTGGCTTGTAGCCGATGTCATAATTATGATTGACTTTGACCTCATTCATATCACATCACTCGGTACAATTACCTAGATAATCTCGACTATATTGATTGATCAACTCCGATATCTTCAACTACCTCTTATAAGCAAGACGACATGCCTTTCTATCAAGTATATCACTCTTGTCCGCTCAGTGACGACCAGCGACAAAGCTTAGCCGCCGCCATCACCAACCTGCACTGTCAAGCTTTTAAAACACCCGCATTCTTCGTGCATGTTGGGTTTATCGAAAACAATGACAAAAAGGGAACATACTATGTGGCTGGTAAATCCCATGATGCCACGTCAAACCGTATCATCGGCACAGTTCGCACGTCTGCAGCCCGCACCAAGGAAGACTTTGACACGCTTGGTGCCAAGATTGAGGCAGCATGGTATCGAGCACTGGACCTGCAGCAACCCACAGAAAAGCCTTCGTGGAATGCTGAGGACGAATTGAAAAGACTGATAATGGTGATGTTTGTGCCAATGATAACGATTCGAGAGGGCGGTATGGCTATTCCTGAGGCTGGACAGGAGCAGAGCTGGCTCGATGAACAACTTCCCCACGTCGAGAGTTTGGCGAACAAGGGAATCGAAGACTTTTCTGGCTTGTTGAAGGAGATCAAAGAAACGCAGGGATAGTGTCAAGTATTGGCATCAAGCTCAGATATGCATGCTCTGGAAGTTAGATTCTTGTTATATTTATGTTCATAGCCTTCAAATGGTCCTTCATCAAAAAGGCGTATGTTTCTCGATTATTTATAAAGCTGTAATAGCGTTACTTCTCCGTGCTTAATAAGCTAGAGAAGTTGCATTTTCATATAGAAAATGACAGCAGTCACATGAACACCTCCGCCTAACCATGGTGCACTGTGTTTGATGTGGTGCTCCCTTCAACGCAGAGCATAATATAAGATGGCTTCAAGATTTTAGGGTAGGTAATTTATCCATCGGCTATAGTTGTTTGACCTGATATTTACAATCTGGGTCGTGAGGGATGGTTTTGAGAATGCCATAGTGTCTGGGGTTGGAGGCTGGGAAATGGAAGATGTCGCGAAGACCGCTAGGCCATTTTAACACAAAAACGAGGCCCCCGTTATAGATATAACAGGCTTAGGGCTTTATATAGCTTCTCGACATCAAAAAAGGTATTTCCGGGTGGTATCTACCGTTGTCGAATGTGGGGATTGGCTCGTTATTTTGAATCAGAGAAAAGAGATTGCGTGTGAATATATGATTTCGTCCATGCCACAATGGATCCCATATCCGTGTGTCGACCCAAATGACATGGGCATCGCAGGGTTTACCGACTGTCTGGGTCACCGGGATAGAAAAGGGGTTATTCTGTTCTGGGAAGGCGGTCGGATCTGGCACATAATTTGCTGCCAAACTTGACAAATATTTGAGTTTCATTACACAAGACTCCCTTGACAATTCTCACAATTTCTGTTGTCGTCATTCTTGTCATTCATTCATCGATGTAATCATTTCAGTTTATCTTTTTCTTCTAAACTTCATTGTGTCTTTTTAGACACGACCATCAATGGTCAATCACTTGCTTCTCCCCAACCTCAAACGCGCTAAGCCTTGCCCTTGAGTCGTTGGCAGCATGGCCCATCGGTTTCATGTTGGCGCAGCCGCCGGGCAACATCTCCTCGATCCAGTGTCGCAAGGGATCGGCATCATGAGAGATATCATTTCAAGCTGGTCTCAACTCGATATCACTCAAATTGGATCTCTCATCGCCATAGCCGGCACAGTCCCAACAGCCTGGAGATTCGCACATCGCTTTTGGCACGAAGTCTACGGCACAATACGGCGTTTTTTTCTTGCCTCGGTCACAATTCCTGGAGGCGATCCTCTTAACAGAAGTGTGGTAAAATGGATACTGGCCAATCGGGACCGACACTACCGCTCTTTTCACGGACGCACTGATATTGGACAAAATGGAGATCGCGCAGCAGCTCTCAAAAAGACACGCCATACAATTCAGTACTCACCCCATTGGAACGCGAGATGGCTCTTTTACGGTGGAAAGCTTTTTCTTATAACACGTAGAGTTGATGATTTCAGCTCATCGTTGTCGGATCCCAGCTACGACGGCATTGGAGGCGAGGAAATCACCATCAGTTGCTTCGGTTGGTCAGCGGAACCCATCAAGGAATTCATCGAATCATGCCGCGAGTACTCTGACCGACAAACACAATTCTTCGTTATCATTTACGCCCGAGACCGCTACGGTCTGTCATGGAAGCCAAAAGCCCGCAAGCCAATTCGCCATCTTGAAACTGTTCATTTTGACAACGAAAACAAGCAGGAGCTTCTTAACGATATCCGAAATTACCTGGACCCTAAAACGCAAAAGAGATATCAAAGTCGAAGTATGCCTTATAGACGAGGTTATCTCTTCTATGGACCCCCGGGAACTGGAAAGTCGTCTTTGTCTGTTGCCATCGCGGGTGAATTTGGTCTAGATCTGTACGAGGTCAAAATCCCCAGCGTTGCCACAGACGCCGACCTCGAGCAGATGTTTCAGGAAATCCCGCCACGCTGTGTTGTTTTGCTTGAGGATATCGATGCAGTGTGGACTGATCGCTCAAACTCTGATAATGGACAAGAGAGCAACGTTGCGCCAAATTGCACGCTCTCTGGACTGTTGAATGTTTTGGATGGTGTAGGATCGGTGGAAGGACGGATCATTATAATGACTACCAATCACCCTGAACGATTGGATAGTGCTTTAGTGCGCCCTGGCCGAGTCGACATGAAGGTTCTGCTCGGAAATATAAGCCAAAAGTCAGCAGAAGAGATGTTTATTCGCATGTTTGCTCCCGATCTGGGTTGCGTGTCGAATCTCGATATGGACGAGATGAAGGAGCTTGCTGTGGAGTTTGCGAAGGAAATCCCTGATAATACGTTTACGCCTTCTTTGTTACAGGGATTTTTCCAATTACATTTGGAAAGCCCTCAAGAGGCTGCCTCTAGTATAGGTGCTTGGGTTAAGAGGGAGCTCGAAAAGAGCTCGGATACGGAGTTTGAAGTCATTACTGGGAAGAGGAAGCTATAAGGGTCATTTAATCTTTGTATACTATAGGAAGTTTGTTCAAGGGACTGTAAAATAGGAAAATTAGTTGTATTTGTAAGATTATTGCAAAGGTGGTAGCTGGTGTTTAAGAGTTTGAACGGCTTGTATATACCTACTAGTAGTTACACACACCTTACTGTAGTTGTAGGAACAGCAAGAGTGACACAACAATTTACAAAAATCGCGGTAGAAGATATTTGCAACTATGATTACAGCCAGTGGTGACGTACAATAGTCTAAAGCTTGAGAGTTGAGTATCGAGCATCGATGTCATCAACCGCCCCCACCTGTCAATGGGCTCATGGCGCAGCAGGGCTTGGCCTTGAGTCCGATGAGATGCGAATGCGACGCTAGAGGCGCGTCTTTATTACCATTTCCGGGCAAGATCGCTAATCACAAGCTCCATCTGTAGCGCTTTGCCAAGAAAGGTAATGATTGAGCGATCGTCAAATTGATTGTTGCACCTGCAGGACACAGCCCAGGCCGCACGCGTTATGGCTGGCCAATCCACGGCTTCAAAGAAAGATTCCACGACGCTACAATTGTTCTAGAAATAGACAAGAATTCCGATACCTGGAGCTGAGCCTTGACAGATGAGCGAGCTGACCAACATCACGTCGCCCCAGACATTGTCCAGATGTGTATATATTTGCCCAAGTCCTCACTACGATTATCATCATCAGAATCAATCAGCCATCCCTATCAATCAATCAGTCAACAAAACAAGATCACAATAAATTCTTCCTCATTCATCTTCATAAACCCTGCCGCATCAGACTAGAGACATAAATCTCTCGTTCCCTCTGGCATTGCAACAATTTCAAAACGACACATCATCTACCACAATGTGTCTACCATTCTCGAGAAGAAAGCACCATCAGGAGTACGACTATCCTCCCCGGCCAGCCATGAGCTACGCAAACCACTATGACAGACATGACTATAACAAGAAGTCGCGACGTCACAAAAAACATAACCGCTACGCCAATACAGGTCTCGTCCCCAGTATGGCTGCTGCCGGTGGCGGCGGTGGTGGATGTTAATTGCACCGCTACTTACGCTCGCAGTAAATCATCTGAGGCGGCAGAGCCATTGCTGGAGCACACCAGCCACATTTGAACCTGCGACCTGCAAAAATGAAGAGTGGCCGAGTGGGAGAGACTTTTTAGGATTTTAGGTTCGGATAATTTAGAGGTTATTTTTTAGGGACGGTAACCACCCGACCACTCTTCTTAATAGGACACCACAACAGCTTGATATATAAGGGTACCTAGTGCGTGTTATTTGGCGTTCGTCTTGATTGTTCCCTAGAAGGTCATTATTAGCTTGAAGGGTGTTGGTTGTACAGTATCGTGGGCTTTGAATATGAAGGGAGTGGTAAAGAAATTCACTGCTCTATGACGAACTTGCCCATTCACTGGCAGGAGTTTCGTACTATGGTTGGAGAGTTAGACTGATTTGCATAGGCACGGTGTACGATAGATTTAATAGGACATTCTCTTTCTCATTGAACTAAAAACACGGTGATGTATCTATTCAATATTACTGCAATGGATTACTTTCTCGACTCTCCTCCGTTCTGGCTCATCATCTATCACTTTACTACTGTAGTTTTGACTAAGAGGACGAAACCAAACTAATAGTCCGTGAATATACTCTCTTGACCAGCATCGATAGCCTCCCAAGCCTTGGTCAAAAACTCTTCAGGTTGAGTGAATTTGTAGTCAGGGAGAAGTTTGTTCCACTCGTCAGAGACCTGCATAGCACCATCTTTGAATCCGAGAAGTAGTCCTCTGATGATCGTGGCGGCGTATGACTTTCGGATCTCAACAGGAATTGAGGGATGATCGGGCATTGGCAGGTATGAAGCTTTGATGACATTGGCCTCGAGATCTTCGCTCTTCAAATAATCGACTTTGAATGTCTTGCCTAGAACTCTTGTTAGCGTTTGAAGTCTCGCCAGTTTTTGGGAGTCTCTATACCTCTTATCTTCTCGCCTAGAGCAACCAGCTCATTCATGGTGATATTTGCACCTTTGATGCCACTGACAAGAGGCCACTCGCCTTCATGCTCAACGGCTAGAGCAGTCACCTTGGCTGCATCTTGGGCGGTGATGAGTGAGAGGACAGCCTCACCGTCATCGACAAGCAGTCCCCGGCAGTCGTTGAAGTTGATGGGTGTCTCAAAAAGGGTGACATGTTTGGATGACTTGTAAGGAAATGTCATGTAGTTTGTGAAAAGTCCAAAATGGAAGAGAGTATACTCGATGACCTGGAGTCTTTAGTCAGCAAGGTCGGGACAGGGCAGAAGGGTGGTACATTATACCTTTTTGCCTTTGTTGATCTCTGCCAAATACTCCCGGGCTGCTCTTTTAAAGTCGTACCAAGGGAAGTGGTCAACCTTTGATCTGCCAGCTGTCAGCTGATACGTATATGTCATAGCATGGCGACTTACGAGGCCCATTCACTTGGTGCAAACCGCTTGACCCCAGCTTTGACTGAAGCATCAATCAAATTCTCCTGGGGCCTTCCTTTTGTGCCTTCTGGGCCAACGGACATGAAAGACAGAACTGTATGAACACCTTCCAAGACCTTGGCTAGTTCGTCAATGTCTTGGTAGTTCGTCTTGGCCCATGTTACTTCAGAGGCGATTTCGTTTTCGGGCGCATCCTGAGATGTTAGTTTCGAAGTGCGAGGTAGATACGAACACCATACCTTTCGAGACAAGATGAGGATTTCATGCTTATTTCTGGCGAGGAGGGCATCGATGACCTCCTGTCCCACATTGCCAGCACCACCAGCAATTGCGATCTTGACCATGTTGAGTTTATTGTCTTTGTCTTCTGTGAATATTGTTTCCAATGCAGAATTTATTTTTCAAAAAATACAGTCAATGAGAACACCGAACTTTTATATACAATATGCCAAGTGTTTTGCTCCGCCATTTCACTGGGACGTTGTCTCTGTCCGCCGATAACACCAGCGCCGAGACTATCGGATGTCTTAATACCCGGTGCCTATTCCCGGTCGGCCAATCCTGGCGCGTGACAAATGCAACTCCGGGAAAACGGCGGACGAAGGCCAAAGGGGACGTAAGCCCTCCGCCGTCAGCAATCACTCACCCTTTACAATGATCCCTACCAAATCAGCACCATCTGATTCACCTTTCTCTCCTTTCAAAATGGGAGAACGATTATCATTGGACGAGCAAAGAACCTCCGCCGGCGACCAAAAGCGACTAGCGGAAACGGATGACCCGTCTGCCCCGAAGCGTCGTAAGCTCCGCAAGGGCACGCAATCATGCTGGGAGTGCAAGCGCCGCAAAGCAAAGTGCATCTTTGCCGATTCTTCGGATATCTGTGACTTTTGTAAAAGACGCGGCACAGATTGTGTTAGTCAGGAACTAGCTGAGAAGCCGCCTCCGCCAGGGAGCAATAAACACATAGTGGATCGACTTGGTGAAGTTGAGGCTTTGGTGCAGCATCTATTGAAAAATGCCCGTTCTGAAGGTCGTACTCCAGATGAACTTGTCTCACCTGAGAGTTTGGAATCAAGAAGGCGAAGTCCTGAAGGTAGATTAACGCGATCCAAGTCGCCTGCTATTGCCGTCGAAGATCACTCAGCTACAGTAAGTCAGGGCTTGGTATCCGTATTGTATATACTAACGCTCTATATTAGGCTACAGACTATCTAGCATCAACAGATGATCTGTTGCCTTCTAACCTTTCTGGCCAAGTTACATCGGTGCCTGATCCATACGATGATCTATATAAAGAATTAGTCACAGCATGGCCAAACCCGCAAGACATGAAGCTCATCTTGACTCTTCCAGTAGAACCCTCACAAATCATTCGAGTAATGACATGTGCGACGTCAAAGGATAATCCTGCTGGGCTTCATACTCCAGCGACTTTGCTCCGATTGCCACCGCGTGGATCACACCCTGTACTCGTCGCGCGCAAAATGCTCGTTTTGGCCGTCTTTCTTCAAGGTGTTCCTCTATCTTCTGAAAGTGCTCTCAAAAAGCTCACTGTCGACTACGAGACCATCATGGCTCGGATAGTCAAGATTGCGCACGATAAAGTCACCTGCAACGATGATTTTGTCTCGTCACTTGAAGGAATTGAGTGTATAATGCTTGAAGGTCTTTATGAGAATTACGCGGGTAATTTGCGCCGCTCGTGGTTGGCAGCCCGTCGTGCGGTGATGATTGCTCAAATGCTGGGCCTTGATAAGGGCGTTGTTCCTCCATCCTTTCGAGGAGCTGCCATCGAACCCAGCGATCTATGGTTTCGCCTCATTAACTTCGATCGTTATCTCTGCTTGATGCTAGGCTTTCCGCAGACCTCATCCGATGAACCAGGCGGCGATATCGATGCACTCGAATCTTTTCCTTCTAACCAGAGATTGCAAAATCTTTGTTCCATAGCCTGTGCAAGGCTATTGAAAAGAAAGCCCTCCGAGTTATGTGATCAAGCTGTTACAAAAGGGATCGACAAGCTTTTACGAGATGCCTGCACATCAATGCCGGCTCAATGGTGGATCATGCCCAATCTCGCTTCCTATTCGGATCTTTCTGACAAACTTCGGGAGACCCTTCGCTTTAACGATCATGTTATGCAGTACCACCTCCTGCTACAACTACATATGCCATACCTATTGCGTGTCGATGATGGAAACCAGTACGGCTATTATAAACTGGCCGCAGTCAGCGCCAGCCGAGAAGTTCTTACCCGCTTCGTTTCTCTTCGTACGGTGCCGCAAACACGATACTTCTGTCGGGGCACAGACTTGATCGCTTTCGTCGCATGTACTGCACTGACGGTTGCACATATCCTTTGTGACCATCGTCACAAAAGGATAGAAGACAACGGATATCACTTCCTTGAGCAGCAGCGCTTGAGTGACAGAGGTCTTCTCGAACAAGTTCTGACCATAGCCGAAACACACGCGCATAAGAGAAGTGATTGGATTTCCAAGAGGCTGATGACTCTTCTTCACTATCTTTTGGCGATAGAGGATAATGTGACAGCCAGTATCCGTTACAAGGTGTCATTCGCCGAAAACTCCACGAGAGATGGGGATCTGGGGCATCGTCTGCACGCTAGCGACGATGGCACAGTTCTTGATATCCATATCCCTAATTTGCCTGTGATTAAGATTGTGCGAAGAGATCTTGAAGGAAAAGAAGCACTTCCTGTTCTGTTAGAGGTTCCTTGGGGTCTAGTACCCCCGGGCCAAAGACAGGCCATGGAAAGAAATGACGCGTTGGAGACCTTGCCTGACAATGACGTCGGGTTTATACCTTTACCTTCAGCTGAGCGTGGAACAAACCAAAACCAGCAAAGGGACATGTTGGGGTCTCTTGAATCTCCGACTAACTCCATATCAGATCCGTGGGCATTGGAGGGGTTTGATATGAGCTTTCTTGACAACCTCATTCAAGGACCTACAGTCGTATAAAAGAGATACGAAGAGAAACTACTTCTATCAGGGCTAAGATGATATTACTTTATAGTCTATTCTATATTCTATGTAATTTCTACCATGATTTGCTTGTTCGCTGCTACTTTCCGACTTGATTAGACAGGAATTCATTAAATCTCGCATAGAATTGAGTCGTCTCCGGAGTATGGGGCAAAACCACAGCAAACCAGTGTGGCATGCCAGCATAGCAGTGCATCTCAACATCAACGCCATCATTTTTGAGGGCATCGGCGTACGCAAAAGCATCGTCGCGCAGAGGATCAGCACCACCACATTGGATAACTAAGCAGGTCAACCCGCGCTCTCTATTCCGAAACAACAGTGACTCACGTGTGTGAGGCAGACCCTTGAAGGATTCTGCGAGGAGGGGCGAATTTCTGTAGTCAGGCTGCGCATCAGGAGTATAGGCATCATAGAAAGTCTCCATGCCTACGGTACTGAGGACAGCGTCGTCGCGGTTCTGGATGTAACTCCCGTACTCGTACGTCTCCTTGGGGAAGAATCTGGGGTGACATGTTGCAGGGAAATGTAGCACTTGCGCGATGAGACCGGTGATGCCATCTCTCAGGCAGCTCAGGGTGAGTGAAGCGGCCTAAAGTTTTGTTAGATTAGGGCGCAGATAAGTATATGGTACTACTCACAAGCTGCGCTCCAGCCGAGCCCCCACTAACGATAATCTTCTCAGAGTCGATGCCTAGTCTCTCGGCGTTCCTCTTGCACTATAGATATTAGCTGGATATTTCAGAAATAATCGAGTTGGATGGCTACCCAAATGAGTCCGTCGTAGCAGTCATTATTGGGCGTCGGAAATGGGTGCTCAGGTGCCCTGTATTCATTAGCAAGACTTCTTATCCTGACTGCGATTGAACTCACTTGCGATAGTCAACGCTCACGATGATAATGCTGGGATTCATTGCAGCATATACGTTCTCTACACCATCAACTTCGTGGCGTCCAACACACCAGCCTATTAATATCAGCATCATCATATCTCACCACGGGATCAATACATACCCCCGCCATGGATGCGATACATCAAAACAGCATTATCCCGGACGTTGGGTGATTTATACACCTTGAGCTCTATGAGGGTCCCATCACGAGTAGGAATTTCTATCAGCTCTGTGACAACACTTTTGTATCGATCAGGTCCACCTGATGGCATGACAGCATCTGGGTCGCCAGCAGCTACACGCACAGCGGGAAAATCGGGGAGAGCATGATGAGCCGCATAGACTTTTCGAATCGAAGGTTCTACCCTCTCATATTCTGGAGTCTTTTTGGAAAGATGACCGTATTTGGGCAGAGGTGCGAAGGGTGATTGGAAATCAAACCATTCGGATTTGGTCTTGAGGTAACCCATTGTAGTCTATTAGATACGATTCTGGGAGGTTGCGTGAAGAAGAATCTTGATGGTAGTGGCAGTGCCTTGATTTTTGGTATTTTTGATATTTAATGATAAAGTTATCCTATCTTTATATGTCAATTGTGTCAACTCCAAGTCACCGCATTCTTAACTTTTTGCTTGGCCCTGCGGCTCCATGATCCACAACGTGTACGACAGGGAATGATTCATAGTGAGTATGACCAATTGGGGTCTGACCAGCGTTAGCTTGCACTAACAAATATTGATTGCTTATTTAGGAACCAATCGCGTCCCTCAATTCAGGTAGGAGTCCACAAGCATCCATCTCGGTGAGTAGATCGCCAAATCAACAAAAAATACAGATTACCAGTTTCTAATATGGAAATTTACACGATTTAAAAATACCTAATCAGCTCAAGTTCTCTACCTGGATGAATGTGAGATCACACATGAGAGCTGTCAAAGTGATAAATGCAAATGTTATCATTTACAATTGTCTTAGGTACGTAGGGCGCTATTCCCCGGCTTAGCGTCCGGGTATCGGGTAAGCGCTGTGTTGGCTTCCCTTCAATTGAGTCAACTTGGAATCAAAAAAGGTGCTTGACATTTTGGCAAGTAAGATGGTCATTTTTCTCAGTTACTCTAACATCTGATCTGGTCTCGTATAATCTTTCCGGACAATAACGCAAGTGATAATGGAGCATAGCAGTGTTAACGCCTCGCGACATTGGTGGATAATACTGGAACACGCACGCTGCGCACAAAGTTTGGAGCGAAAGTCAACATGATTGCCAAAAGCTCAAAGATTTCAACTTGTATCATCTCATATCAAGAAGAAAATGGCAACATGTTATTTTTCGTTTCATAAGATGCATGCTTACTAGGCTCATTTGGTGTGGCCAATCACGACTGGTAGCAGAATGAGTAAGACGCTGCTGTTGCCTATATATCTGACGATCCTTCTGCTAGAATATGTCAGACCTTCCTTTTCTATACATCTTTCGCATTTTATGTCAGTCTATAAACCCGAATTAAAATGCCCAGGTCTGTAAATACCGCAGACGAGTACGATTTTGTTGAGCATAACGACACTGCCTTGAGTCCAGAGACCATCGTTCAGCTGCGCCAGTGGCTTCAGCCTACCGACTATCTTGCTGAATCTGGCGAATACCGTCGCCATCTGTTGTCGCAAGCTCCAGGGACTGGACTTTGGATATGCGAAACAGAAGAATATCGAAGATGGCACGACTCTCCAGATCACGGAAGTCTCTGGATCAAGGGCGTCCCGGGCGCTGGCAAGTCTGTCACGGCGGCCAGCCTAATCCAGCATTTGCGAACCACTGAGAACTGCCCTGTGCTCTTCTTCTTTTTTCGAAACATTGTCGCTGCAAACTTCTCGCCGCGCGCTTTGATCCAAGATTGGCTTGCACAGCTGCTGCCTTTCTCGGCCAAGCTACAGTTCGCCCTTCAGCCGCGTCTCGCGACTGACTTGTCAGAAACGTCAGATAATGACCTCATTCAACTTTTTCTTGATGGCGTCTCCTGTGTACCAAAACTGTATTGTGTTGGAGATGCTCTCGATGAGATGTCAACTGACAACACACCCTTCCTCAAAAAGCTCAACAGTCTTGCTTCGTATCGGCCTCAAAGCTTGAAGTTTCTGATGACAAGTCGACCCAAGCAATATCTACAAAGTACACTCAGAGACTCATCGATTGTGCATATAAGTCTTCAGCAGCGCCTTGTAGATGCAGATATTCTTTCGTATCTCAAACATCGATTCGAATTGGCACTCAATTCCCAGCGTCATCGTGACCTAAAACAAGATATCATTGAAATGGTGACACGAAAGTCCCAAGGCCTATTCCTATACGCAAAGCTCACCATGGACCAAGTTGAAGACTCTCTTCTGTCGGACGGGCCCATCGAAGTCGCGACTCTCGAGTCTTCTCTCCCTCTTGGTTTAGAGCAGACATATACGAGTATGCTAGCTAAGCAGCGTCGTGAACAAGGTATCACGGTTGATGTTCAGGTCATCGTACTGGAGGCTGTCACTCATTCATCACGACCTTTACGGCTAAGTGAGGTGTCAAGTCTCGTGAGATGCGTTCGGCCAGATATCATCGAGCCCAGCAGTTCCAAACGACTGATTGCAACAAGCTGCGGACCGCTGATCGAAATTCTCGAAGACGAAACATTGCAAGTGATTCATCACTCGTTCACAGAATTTCTGAGGGGAGATACTCGCAACGCAGCTGCTGTTGTAGCGTCCGACTTCCCCATAATTGACTCCGTTCAGGCGCATAAGCATATGACTTTTAATTGCCTTCAATACCTACAGTCTGGGGCACTGTTACTCGAAGCAGAGAAATCTGGTGCTGTGGAAATAGATGCTTCTATCACCTTCGAACCGCCCAAGCACCTTGTCGACCCTCACGAGAAGTTTTATAAACCGGCCGATAATAATGACCCTTTTGAGTACCGACAAGCTCGCTTAGCGCATCCATTCCTTAATTATGCAGTGGAGAACTGGTCGTACCATGCCAGCTTCTACGATGTGGAAGATGAGGAATTTTTTCAGGCGATCATTGAATTCCTCAGGCCAGACAGCCTTTCGTTCTTGAGGTGGCTCGTTATCCAGTGGGGATCGACATCGAGAAGGAAAGGCAGTAGGGAAGGGATTCCGACCCCTCTCCACCTTGCAGCTTTTGCAGGATTGTCTGAGCTTGCGTCGAGGTTGTTACATGGGGGTTATTCCGCTTCGACCGCAGACGCACAAGAGCGTACCCCGCTTCATTGGGCGGCTGCAAATGGCCATGATAAGCTAGCAGCACTCTTGATCAAATTTGGAGCTGACCCAGATGCTGCTGACGGAAGAGGAGTGAAGCCGATTCACCTTGCAGCGCTCAAGAACCATGTCGAAGTCGTGACAACATTACTCAAAGCCGGCGTCAAACCAAATACACCAAAGACTAAAAACGACCATGTCGGGCGTTTTGTAAGTGGTGAGATACTCACTGAGGGTCAATGTGCTTTGTTGTATGTGAGCCGCGCAGGCCACACGGAAACTCTCATGGCAATGATTCCTTACTGCGACCTCCAAATGCTACAACAGTTGTTGGTCAAAAGCTGTTTGTACAATCGCATAGATAATGTCACGACTTTGCTCGAACACTCGCCAGTATCAGCGGATGCGATGTTCGAAGGAGCAACAGCGTTATTCATCACCTGTCACGTAACAAGTGTCAAATGTGCCGAGGCACTTATCAAAGCTGGGGCGGATCCTCAAAAGCTATCGAAGTGGACGCCAAGGACGATACGTTGTGGGCACACCTTTTCAGAAAGATACGAATCGGCACCAATACATTGGCTTGTTGGATCATGGAACATCGAAAATGATTCTGACAGTAGGTCAATCTTGAAGCAGTTGATCAAAGCTGGCGCCGATATCGATCAGCCTAATGGAGAAGGAAGGACTGCTCTGATCAACGCAGCAGATTATTCAAGACCTTACAGCGACCAACACGGAGTTTGTAACCCCGCCGTGAAAGCATTGATTGAAGCGGGTGCCAACATCAAGGCCGACACTGACCGAGGCTGGAATGTTTTACATCCAGTTGTCAAGTACAGCAAGGACCTGGAGGTGATAAAGCTTTTGGTGGAGTGTGGATGTGATTTACATGAGAAGACACCAGATGGCTGGACTGCGCTCATGTTTGCAGTAGACAAGGGAAATCGTCGAACTATTGATACCGACGAAGCCACGCTACAAATCGTGGAGTATTTACTAGATCATGGCGCGGATCCTTCCACGAAAGCGAGCAGTGGCAATTCGGCACTCTCTCTTTCTATGCATCTCGGAGTCAATATTTTCAAGTTGTTAATCTCAAGGTGCGATGACGAAGAGGAAAAGAGACGTTGCTGGTTTGATTTGGCTAGTGCTCGGGCTCATATGTTCGAGCAACTTCTTGAAGTCCTTCTAGCTGAAGGCTTTGACATGGAAACACGGCGAGACAACGGCAACACTCTTTTCCTAGACTGTCTTGGCGGGTCGAAGTTTAAACTGCCAATTCTTAGAAAGCATGGGGCGCAGACCAATGTTAAAGATGGGTGTGGGAATAATGCCATGTTCGTCCTCTGCAATAATGCGACGAGGGAGCCTGAGACCCTGAAGACATTCTGTGGCGAGGGTGTTGACCCTTTCGAAACCAACAATGACGGTAGCAACCTCCTTCATCTTGTTTCTGGGTGGTACACTGGTGAGGAGGAACATGCTGCAATCCTCCTTTGGCTTGTTGGTCTCGGCATTCCTGTTAACGCCACCAACGGCAAGGGCGACACGCCTCTTCATATATATCAAAGGCGTTCGTACCATGGAGTTGGCGAACACTTTCTCGATGTTCTCAATAGCCGTGGCGAAGTTGACTTTCAGATACGGGATAGTGATGGGCTGTCCCCTCTCCATCTAGCAGTGATGAGATCAGAAGCTGAAGTGCTTAAACTATTGAGCGTCGGAGCTGATCCAAACTTTCTGACATCAGACTCTCAAAGTATACTACACCTTGCATGTCGTGCTCGAAAGGCTAACATTGTTGCGGAAATTCTTCATTTGTGCGAGGACATCGACATAGATCAGCAGGATGAACTTGGCAGAACACCGCTCCACTACGCTTGCAGTTCAGGTGAGCCTGAAACAGTTGCCTGGCTCTTGAAATATGGTGCTTCGATTTATATCAAGGCATCAGACGGCTCAGGTGTCTTCCACGCATGTGCAGATATAGGTACGGAACAGTGCATGTGGAATATCAAGGGAAAAAGATCTGAATGGTTACGAAGTGCGATTGATCCGTTGCGTCCAGGCAATACTGCGGATGATTGGCGGCCTTGGTACAGAACGATTTACAGACCCCCCGAGGTTAGCATTCGGAGAAAGGAATCCCCTGGTGTTACTACCATCCTCGAGATTCTGCTTCAATCTGGGGCTGATGTTGTTGGGTTAGATGCACAAAGAGCTCTGGACAGGGCTCTATTTACGGGCTGTGCGTCTTTTGCGGAAGTCTTTCTCGACAATGAGGACCTTTTCAAAAGAATGACATCGGCAAAGAGTGCAGAGCGTGGCGATGAGACCGATAGGCTTCAGTTGATGCAGCAAAGAATGAGAGTTCAAATGCAGTTGATGCGCCCCAGGTCATGCTTGGACGTCATGCGTAAGGACGTGGCTTCTTTCAAAGAGCTACTCGAGAATCCTGACACTTATCTTAGTCTTTTGTCAGTTGATGATACAGTCCAGCTTATTGAAGAGTGTCTCGAGACTGATCCATCGTTGATCACAACCTTTAAGCTGGTTTGGCGATTAACGAGACCTAGTATCTGTCAGGTAATAGATCACCTGGCGGTTCTCAAAAGAGTACCATCTTTAGTGAAACGTCACAGCAACTATGAGTCGACCAGATTTATTACCGAAAAGCTAAATCTTGATCATTCTTGGCCTGACGACATATCCGCAACGACTGCACTGGGTGGCGCTTGCTCTCAGGAACACTCCAACATACTCACTCTGAAGGTGCTTATCGAAGATCTGCAGGTAGACCCAAATGTTCGGTTTTCAGTCTACCGTAAAGACGAAGATACAAGTGAAATCGTTCCAGGGGGAACTGCACTACATGTACTTACATCTGCAGATCACTTTTGGCAGATGAAGGGTCTGGAATATCTTCTCGACAATGGAGCTAACATTGACGCTGTGGATGAAAACGGGGCAACGCCTCTTCATACTGCTGCAAAGGGTAGTGTTTCCCGATGTCATGCCACAAATGGCCTTTGGGGATCACTTGCAGTCAAAACCCTGTTAGACCATGGAGCGGATATAAACATGCTTGATGATTCAGGCTTGTCTGCACTACACAAAGCGTCTGCTTCACCTGAATCCACAAGGGAACTACTCAATCGAGGTATAGATGCGACTTTGGGGGCCAAGAGTCCTCTATTCTCAGCAATCTTCGACCAGAATGTCGAAACATTGGACATACTACTTGACCATGGCATGAGCCCGGACGCAATCGATGAAACGCGAAACAGTAACGATGTATACTATTACTTAGGAACATCTCGCCGTGTGTGTCCTCTTTTGTGCGCTGCGTATGCCGAACAGGACAACAGATACATCAAAGACAACGTGCCCTTGGTCCGCACACTCATCAGCCGAGAGGCGGATCTCTATCTCCCCTTGAATGAAGAGGAGACTTTAATTCACTTCATGTTCGAGTGGCCTGCTTATGAGGTGACTGAAGCTCTCTTACAGGAACCATGTGTATCAAAGATCAATTTCAACCACCTCGAACAGCATGGTCGGACCATCTTAATGGCGGCTTGCGACTGGCGCGGGACCTTGCCCGGATATTCGACCAAGTCAAGAAGACCTCAGATACCACGAAGAGGGCAGCCTTTGCAGATCCTGGACTTTGGAGTCGACGCCACCCTAGTAGATGAGTCTGGAAAGACTGCACTGCACCATTTATTGGAAAATCCTAGCTTCCCCAACGAAGTCCTTCTTGAGTTCATTGACCGACCTGAGGTAACGCCTACGTTGTTTCAACCGGACAAAAATGGGCATAAGCCATTCCACTATGCCCTTCGTACTTTACGTCCAGCGATCTGCGAAGCTTTCCTTGCTAAAGGTGCTGATCTACTTGAGCCTGATCCACAAGGTCGCACGGCTTTACATTACATCGCGTCTCAGTGCCTACTTCAAGACCGCAACCTTCATGACTCATCGCGTGATTATCGAGAGGTGGGCAAGCATTATTTCGAACAATGTATGAAACTGTGGAATAAGTTCCTCTCTCAAGGCGGGTCTATCAATGTCTCCGACCATGCTGGAAACACACCGCTCCATACGTACCTTTCCATGCTGGATTCCCGGAGTACCAATGAGGGGACAGAGAGATGCCATACGGATCACTACGAGATCCTATTTCCGGAGAATAGCGAGGTTGATATCTTCGCCACAAACAATCTTGGAGAGACAGCACTGCACACGATTGCGAGTAGGGGATCGTCTACCCAGACGGTGAAAGGACATGATAAAGAGTTGTTTGTTTTGATGATGGACAAGGGATTGGACCCTTTAAAAGAGGATAGTGAGGGGAGAAGTGCGTTGGATGTTGCAAGTGCTTTCGATAAGGACGATATTGTCGGTTTAATGGGCAGGAAGTGAGAGTAATTGGTGTATGATTCCTGAGGGGTGGAACACGTGCATTTACTCGTGCCCATCAGGGGGGTTTTAAGAGTTATTATTGGGTCAGATGGTCGTTTTACAATTTGAAAAACCAGATGTGCCTAGAGGTATTGGGTCTTGATTGTTGGAAACTGTGTTATTTGAAATTGATCTTTATTACCTGGAGTTCCTCCTTCCTTATATCAGTTAACAGCTATGATATTGATGATCTAATGGAGACCTTGTTCTCGCATTCATATCAGTGGCTAGCTGCATACAGGATATTCTGTACATTTTTTGTTGTTCAGCAAGTGCATGACTCAGGTACTGTTGCTTGGCAACTCTTATGTCTTTCAGATTCCGGCTACTTATTACCCGCCAATCGATATGTACCCAACTTGACACGGTCAGATATCGTTCAATACATTGATTTTCTGACATTTTACGTGGAAGCACAAGTACATATTGCTAGCAATTGCCAGAGGGACGGGTATTGCGTACTCGGCAACTCAGAGATAGCCGTGGCACTCGGTCCGAGGCGCTGGCTTTGTTGGGAGCTTGTCTCAGACACATCAGAGGTCGGGCCTAGGTCATAGCGACGGGTGCATTAGCGTGCGGAGAAGGCGTTAAAGCCGAACTCTTTCGGGTTTTGGCTTTATTTCTCGACGTTGTCTCAGGTTTGTGTAATAAGAGTAACAGCATATCTTGCGCTTGATTCGTTTGGCGTTTTTGGTTGACGTTTATGAAAGTGCGGGGTTGAACTGGAAAGTAGTGAAACTGTCTGTTATATAAACCCCTTCGAGAACCTATGTTTCAATTAGAGTATCTTTTGTGACTAAATTCTCTATCAATCATGACTACCAACGGAACAAAGGCCCTCGACCTCAAGGACAACTACGTCCAAATCATCAATGGCAAGAGCGCGCCAACCCAGAAGACGCATCGGGGCATAAATCCTGCAAATCTACAGGAGAAGCCGCCTGTTCCTATCGCCACAAAGGAAGACCTCGACCGGGCTGTCGATGCTGCCAGAAAGGCCTTCAAGTCTTGGTCCAAGGTTCCCTGGGAGGAGCGAAAGAAGAAGATCATAGCTTGGGGTGATGCTGTTCAGGCACAGAAGCAAGATTTTGCAGATCTTCTCCTTTCTGAGCAAGGAAAGCCAGTAAGTCGCTGCATGATGGTGCCTTGTTGGATAATTGTCTGACGGTGTTAGATTCCACAAGCCTCCGGTGAGGTTGATGCGGCTGTTGCTTGGATTCAAGGTCAAGCCAGTATCGATCTCCCCGAAGAAGTTGTTGAGGATAGCGATACCCGCAAGATCGTAACTCGCTATACTCCCCTTGGTGTTGCTGCCGCCATTGTCCCATGGAACTTCCCTCTCATGCTAGCAGCTGCAAAGATCGCCCCAGCGCTACTAACAGGGAATGTCATTATTGTTAAGCCATCGTATGAGACCCTGACCCTACTATGTTTCACTGGAAGCTGACCCATTGCAGTCCATTCACACCATACTGTGGCCTTAAGTTGGTCGAATTGGCACAGCAATTCTTCCCGCCTGGTGTTGTGCAGTCACTCAGTGGCGACGATAACCTTGGACCCTGGATTACAGCTCATCCAGGAATTGACAAGATTAGTTTCACAGGGTCGACCCATACTGGAAAGTTGGTTATGCAGAGTGCTGCGAAGACACTTAAGCGTGTTACTCTTGAGCTGTGAGTATTCCCCTAACTTTTCTGGGTAATGTTAGCTGATGTATGCAGTGGCGGTAATGATGCGGCTGTTGTATTCCCTGACGTGGATATCGACAGTGTTGCTGGAAAGGTACACGCACCCTCATACTCCGAGTTGCTCAAAACTGACTATCTAGGTCGCGGGACTTGCGTTCTTAAACTCAGGTCAAATTTGCCTCAACGTCAAACGCGTTTACGTTCACGAATCTATCTATGACAAATTTCGGGACGCCGTTGTCAAGCATGTCAAGAACTACCAAGTCGGCGACGGTTCAAAGGAAAACACCAGCCACGGTCCCATTCAGAATGAAATGCAGTACAACAGAGTCAAGACTTTCTTTGACGATATTGAGAAGCAGGGGTGGAAGGTAGCAGCTGGTGGTAAAATCGATCCCTCACCCAAGGATGGATATTACATCACGCCTACCGTGATTGACAACCCACCTGATAACTCCAGGATCGTCGTTGAGGAGCCATTCGGTAAGATCACCACGTTCCAAGAAGATTAGTATTAACAGCCACAGGTCCAATCATGCCTCTCCTCTCATGGAAGGACGAAGATGAGGTGATCGAACGCGCCAATGACACACGTCTCGGTCTCGGAGCATCGGTCTGGTCTGCTAACCTCGAGACTGCTGAGCGAGTAGCCAAGTCTCTCGACGCTGGAATGGTGTGGGTTAACAACCACTTTGATATCACGCCGATGGCGCCCTTTGGAGGACATAAGGAGTCGGGTATTGGCGCTGAGTGGGGAGTCAATGGACTCAAGGGATTCTGCAACGTGCAGAGCCTTTTCTTTAACAAGGTTCCTGCTTAATATTTGATGAGTCAAGATAATCGAAATATGAATAAACAGTCTCAATGTTCTATGGGTGCGAATACTCTTTATTTGAAAACCCTGGACGATATCTCAATGACGTAGCTCAAGGCTATGGGGAGAGTGTCCAATTATTTACTTCACAGCTTGACCTCAACTATTTGTCCACCAGTGACCTTGTCATTTCCCTGTCCAGCTGTGGCAACATACAAGCGCTTTTCATCCTGGCTGATCACCACACTCGTAGGACCGGCAAGAAGACCCTTGACCAAAACTGAAACTTCGCCCTCGGGGGTAACCTTGACCAGCTCATCATTCCAGAAGGCCACATATGCGTTTCCATGCTTATCCATAACAAAGTCATCAGGAGCAGAGGTAGAGCCCTTCTCTACCTTGTAGATGATCTCAACCTCGCCGACTTTATTGCCCAACTTATCAATCTTGACGCGACCAAAGGTCTGGCGTGCAGTGTTGGTGAAGTAGAGATAGTCCTTGAAAATCTTGATGCCGTTGACTCCAGCACCAAAGGGGCTGTTCTCCGTAGCGGATAACTGCTCATCCTGAATAGCTACTCTGATATGTCCTGACGATGTGTCGATGCGTAGGATCTCCCCGCGGATGGAATCGGCGCCCAGAATGATGTGCTTGTGGTTCGGTAGTGCCGTGATACCATTGACAGGGCCAAACTTGGACTTTTCAAAAACAGTGTGTACGCGAGATTTGCCATTTTGGAGATTCAGGAGTGAAAGGTTCATGGTGTTATTCTGGGGTCTGTCGGTAAAGTTCCCACTCAACACAGCAAAGACGTCGTTTCCAACCTCTGCAATACCAAAGAGAGCATTGACACCGTCTATCTTGGCGATGGATTGAGGCTTGATAGAGGGTTTGGTCGGGTCGAAGGAAAAGACACGTCCATCTCCCATGGTGTTCAGGACAAGGTCTCCGTTGGAGCGTAGAGCAACATTTTCGAACCAGAGGTTGGGTACTTGAGCCACTTCGTGTACCTCGGATCGAATAGGAACTTGATGAGAGAAGACACTGGTCGCGAAGACGGCAGGAAGAATATGGGCAAGTGAATAACGCATGATGAGAGATTCAAGAATGATAGCTTGATAGTAGCTTATAGATGTGTCGTCGATGGATTGGATTGAATGCTGAATAGTGATGAGTGATGACTTGAATGTTGATGAACGAAACTTGGAGCTTTATATATCAATTTCACATTTTCTATGAGCAGGCCCCAAAGTCCGCAAAGTCTGGTATTCATTCGTAGCTTTGTTTGTCATTTGCGGATTTAGGTCTTGACTAGACTATGGCGTGGATCCTTCGTGCAGGGATCTTGACCATTATCGATCCCCACGGAGCTCCGGTTTATAATCAACAATTTGCTCTCCACTTTGGCCAAACTACATCGAGTGTACAGGGATAACTGTAGACGCTGTTGTGATTACTACACTTTTTCACAATCTTATCGATGCTTCCTCAATCGCGATAAAGTTCACCGTTTTGGGCAGCGATGGAATCCAATCTAGAGGCTCCAGAATCTCAATCGTCAAACACCAAGAAATTCAATTCCAAGGTAAACATTTGGCTGAACGCTGGGCTAGTTCTTACTAAGGTTTGAGAATACATAACTACTCTTGAGGGTAAAGATACTACAAAGTCAAGAGAGGTTTACCAAAATCATCGACGCCCACGTGCTCATTTTCCAAACGAAAATGATACGACAATGCAATGTGAGTTTTGAAAGTTTCGAGATGAACGACCACAGTATCACAAGAGCCAGGGGCGTGACCAAGCTTTTGGTTTTTATTGGATGTTGGAACGAAGAACGATCCTGATGTAGCTAGACCGTGATTTTAGCACTTTCGGGATGTTACCTGCAAAGTAACGTTGGCCAAGCTACGTTGGTCTATGATCGTCGTTCTCTTGAGATAAAGCCTACGCGACTTCCCTTAATTGCGCACTTTAAGATATTCTTCGCAATTATTGAACCGTCGACCTTACGATTCGAAATCATGTCGACCTTGAAAAAGATCCCTGATGCGGCTGGCCTGGAGGAGCAGAACAGACCTCAATATGGAACTATCGACGTCAAAGTCGGTACTTCGAAGGATCTTCTAGACCTCCAAGATCTGGACCCAGCGTTTAACGCGAAGATGCGACTTGTCAACGATGCAAGGAATCTCCTTCAACAACCACAGCATAAAGCTAATGCATCCTAGGCTATCGACGAAATTGGTTGGACTCCGTACCACCTGAAATTATTCTTCTTGAACGGCTTTGGGTAGGTCATAGGAGAGCCGACGATTCTCGTTTGTGTGTTCTCTAACTGACGCTGTTTTTGTTTAAAGATACGCCGTTGACTCGATGATCACCCTCTTCCAGTCCATAATCGCCACACAAGCCTTTCGAGAGTTTGGAGAAAAAGGTTACGTCAATGGTTTGACAATCGCAACATACGTGGGAATGCTCACTGGGGCCCTTTTCTGGGGATTTGGGGCCGATATCATCGGACGCAAATACGCTTTCAACATCTCCCTCTTTCTCTGTTCCATCAGCTGCATCATAGCCGGCGGAATGCCTAGTTGGCCATCCCTTGGAGTTTTCGTCGCGCTACTGAGCTTTGGCGCTGGCGGGAATCTTGTCATGGACACGACTGTCTTCCTCGAGTATCTTCCCAGCAACAAGCAGTGGCTTTTGACTCTGATGGCTTGTTGGTGGGGTTTCGGACAAGCTATCGCGGGCTTCATCGCTTGGGGCTTCATGGTGCCTGATCGCTGGAATTGTTCTGATGTCGAGACTTGTACGAGGGGCACCAATATGGGCTGGCGATATGTTATGTTCACAGGCGGCGCACTCGTCTTTGTCCTGTCGCTCCTCCGCATCTCCATCATCAGACTGCGTGAGACACCGAAGTATCTGCTTGGCATCGGTAAAGAGGCAGAGTTGATCGTGACGTTCCAATATCTCGCTACAAAGTATAACCGATCTTGCTCCGTTACTCTTCAGGATCTCACTGCCTGTGGTACCATTACTTCTGCCCATAGCAAAAATCGGTTTTCGATAAGCGAGACCATGATTCATATTCGAGGGCTTTTCAGCAACAAGAAAATGTCTTGGTCCACAATCAGCATCTTCTTATCTTGGACCTTGATTGGCCTTGCTTATCCTCTTTTTTATGTTTTCCTCCCGTAAGTAAACGTCCGCCCAGGATACATATCCAGCCTTTGTGTCAACGCCCTCTATGGTCTGTGCTTATACCTCATAGGTCATATCTAGCAAGCAGAGGTGCCGTATTCGATCGAACTAAGTTTGAAATATGGCGCAACTACGCTCTGACCAACATAAGCGGCATTCCCGGTCCGATCGTCGCCGGTCTAATGTGTAACACCAAACTCGGCCGCAAATACACCATGGTCATTGGTGCACTAATCAGCATGGCATTCTTCTTTGCTTATACTTCCGTCAAGACATCAGTTCAGGACATTACCTTCACATGTCTTATCGCCTTCTGTATCAATATTTATTATGGTACGCTCTACGCCTATACACCCGAGGTCCTTCCCAGCGCCCACCGCGCTACGGGGAGTGCCATCGCTGTCGCGTGTAATCGAGTTATGGGAATAGTGTCAGCAGTCGTTGCTAGCGAGGCTAACACTAACACACCTGCTCCACTTTACGTCTGTGCCGCGTTGTTTCTTGGAATGGCAGCTGTCTCTGCCTCGTTCCCCTTTGAGCCTTATGGTCACCGTAGCTCATGATGGAGAGCCATACTTAGCCTCTAGATATACATCTCTACCAACAATAATATTTAGAAGAGCACAGTAGTGAAGTTATCAAAGACCTGAATAAGGTATGACTATCAAAGAACAGATCTACTCTAAAGGTCCTGAGCAGTCTTGCCCTTCTTCTTGTCCCACTCCTCCAACCAAGCCTTGGTGAAGTCGACAATATCTTGCTGGGCCTTTGCAACCGCAGGAGGAGGCAGGCCAATCTCGGTGCTATCAGGATCCAGTCCATTCTCATCCCAGTGGTGCACACCGTAGGGAATCAGGATGTAAGGCTCGCTAACAGTAGACTTCCTGGGGGGAAGACCAATCTTGTGAGGTGTAGCAGCCCTCCAAGGATCATATTCACCGTCAATGATGGCAACTCGTGGGAAGCTAAAGTTGAAGCCACCCAGCTTGTTGATCGACTCGACGTTGGGTGGCGTGGTGATATTGAACTCCTCACGGCAGGGGATGGTGCTGTATTCGACGTCGATGAGGCGCGAGACCATGGGGAGCTGACCCTTTGGTACACCGGATCCTGTCTGCCAGTAACCCCATTGTGTGCAAGTTTGGTATGTCCATTGACGACCAGATCCCTGGTTGAGACTAGTCTCGTTAATGGAGCCGCGAATAGAGTAGCACTCATTCACAGTCTTGCCCTGACAACCGCCGCTCTTGTCACTCTCAACACTCGATCTAATGTAACCGATGTAGTTCAGGAAGCGGTTTGTCAAGTACTTGGTTTCGCTCTTGTGTCCATGAGATGAGAGCCACTTCTTGACATATGGGGTGAGATGTCGGGTACTGGCGAAGAGAATATCATCTGAAGAGACGCTAGCACAGTAAAGGCCGAAATCAGGTGAATCCTCGGAAGGATCCCAATTGTTGCTCTGCAGTCCTCCAATACCTCGGGAGATGGCTGAGGCAAAATCATCATCTTGAAGTCCGAGGAGACCAAATGCAATCTTGAGCTGCTTCTTCTGCTCCTTGTCCTTGCTGAGGAGGATATCGTCAATGACGCGGGTGAGTTTCTGTGTGACCTTGGCGCAGTCACCGGGCGCAAAGAGACGGGCAGCCTCAAAATACTCCCAGTAGTCGATGACGGCAGCTGTGACACCGGATGAGGAAATACCTCCCCAAAAGAGGTCGGGGTAAATCTTTCTTGCGAAAGCAGCAAAAGCACCGGCGTAGGATCCACCATAAATGATGTAAGGCGTGTTGTGAGCGGTCAGGTTGTGCTCCTCAAGACCAGGAAATTTGACGTTCTCGGCGAAATAGGCGGTATCAGCGAGGGCTTGCTCAGTTGTCAGGAAGCGCATGTTCTCGGTCTTGAGATCCGGAACAGGGAAACTGGTTCCGTAGTATCGATGCTCGAGAATAACTCCAATGCCTCCCGTCGCGTTGGCGAGCATCTGCAGAATACCATGCTCAAGGAACGGAATTCGGCCTTCGCCTGAGGTCTCACCGGCAGCGAGGATAATGACAGGACCGCCCTTGCGATAATACTGCGCGTCGAACCAGTATCTCAAAGGAAACTTTTTGTCCGAATGAGGCTCGTAGATGGTGTCATTGTGGAAATGATCAACAGGCACGCTGATGTTGACCGCTTTCGGACCCGAGTCTTTGGCGCGAGCGGACACGGCGGGAATTCCATACGCGCTTGCTCCGGCGGTGAAAGCCACGAGATACGCAGCAGCGCAACTGGCAAACCAACCACGCGCCATAACGATAGTCAATTGATGGTGTTGATGCGGGTTGTTCTGTGCAAGTTGTACACGGGGCCCTGCCTTTCATATACTTTTGGTCCTTGAGAATCCACCTTCCTGATTCAGGTTAACGAGTGCCCCAACCACGCATCATGAACATAAGTTCCGTAGCATTTGGAGCAGGGATCATCATTTTATAAGGAACCTTTGTATGACTTTTTGCTCACGGCAACGAACACCCGATTGAATTCTTATCTGCGGGTAAAATACAGTAGGGGTTATACCTATTTATGTGGAACCGTACCGTGAGGGGAAGTGGCCTCATCACCCGGGAAACTGTCGATAACGATTGCGTGATGGACCCTAGAATTTCCCCATGTCAACATATCGTCCCATATCGTCATCGAGTAGCACGCGTTACTAATATGGGAATCTGAGAATCCCTTACAAAAAGAACCACCAATGGATAATATCAAGCACATGAAGTCGATCTGGATGTCGGCCATGTCGAACATGTCGACCATGTTGCTGCTCCATATCGACAGTTCCAATACCTTCTTCTTGCAGAGATCATAGGCAGACCAAGTCTGGTTATATGAGTAATGACATGAATGAACGTAACGGACTCTCACAGTAGGCTAGCCCTCGTATACTAAGCCACTGATATATCCTGTCTATCA
Organism: Fusarium heterosporum; assembly: GCA_013396295.1. NCBI lineage: Eukaryota > Fungi > Ascomycota > Sordariomycetes > Hypocreales > Nectriaceae > Fusarium > Fusarium heterosporum. The sequence goes on along the minus strand of JAAGWQ010000133.1, from coordinate 57,884 downwards.
GCCCTTATACCGCCTAGATCTTTCTTTACATGTTATCATTCCGCGTACCTGCATCCCTTCTCCACATACATCTTGGTGCGCAGTCCATGGATATTCGATGCGATCCAGTAGACAAACCCTTAATTCGCCCATCATCCGACATCCGAGACGAGTATCCTGCTCGGTACGATCGTCATCTATCCATGCTCCAGGCACTTCAAGCCTGGATTCTCTGATACCAGCCCAAAATTCGCCAGACAGTTCTTCAACACAAGGATCCCATGAAAATTCCCAATGATGGGCTTCTTTTCCGAAAGCTAGAATCACCAGAGCAGGACCAAATTCCGGCAAACGGATCCCGGAATGTAAACGTACTCTCTCATGCCCGCGGCTTCTGATAGCTTCCCTTCTCATATACTCCTCCAAGTCGACAGCTGAAGCCGCCAAATCCTCGAACAGCATCACCAGTGCCTTGTTGACCCATTTTTGGAATGGGCCGATGTTGATTTGTCGCTGCCAGAGTCTTATTAGTGCGCTAACAATTTCCAATGAAGAAATTTCCTCTGCTGTGGCTCCGACCGATATCGATCGTGCCAGAAGGCGCCAGTCTCCCATGGCAGCTGGGTGGTTCAAGAACACATGGAGATATTCGATCACAAAATCTCGTATATTCAGAATAGGGGGGCAGGGGTTGTTGCGAATGTTTGAAGTCATGGCCTTTTGGTTCGAACACATTTCTATAAGTGCTGATGGGTTGACCAAACACCAGGGAATCCAAGTCATGACGCTATGAAGCGGAATATTATCGTCTAGCAGCTTTTGCAGGCCTGGGACAAGCCAGATAAGAAGCCACAATGATGTCCGACAGTCACAATCTTCAAAAACGTGACCTTCATCCGATATTAGCGTACGGACAATCTCGAGGACTTGAAGCGGCTGCACACGCCTAGTCAATAGCAATGAGAACATCAGGTCAAGCATTAGGGCGTGGTTTGAATCAGCCCAGGAAAAGCCCGTGGACAGTAATGCCCGGACGATATCCGGTCTCGTGAAAAAAACTGCCCACTAGAACATATCAGGTTCGGCACATGCTTCTGAGTGATCAGCCACTCACGTCCAATAACGAGAAACCGTTCAAAGTGTGTTCGTAAAGTGAGGCTTCATTTTTCCTGATAGCCTGAATAACGAGGTCAGTATTTCCTCCCGCTATCAGTTCGATCATCCTGCTGTTGCTAGGGGGAGCGGTCCAACTTCTCAGTTGAACTGTCCATCCGTTAAGTGCGCGAACGGCCTGAAAGTCCCATGCTTTTTGTATCAGCCATCTGGGGAGCTGTAGGCGCATTTGGTGGACTATAATACTAGTTAGAAACTGCTGGTCTTCTTGATCAGACCTAGTAAGGGTTGTTAACCTCGTGTATCCTCCCCTCCATCATCGAGAGAGGTACATTGATCTGCCTCATAGGAACGGTAGACAAGGCTTCCGAAAATACTGGCTTTTTGCCATGGCATCGGCCGCCAGATTCGGAGTTGAGAAGATTTTCTTGAGTAACATGCCATGTCTTGTAATGAACATTGTTTATTGCACTCGTTGCCAGTCATGGGTCTCACATCTGAGTTTCTGTGCTCGACATGTTTATCGGCAATCATTTTCTGATCGGAATCTTGGAGGCGTCTTAGCTCAGAAATAATCATTGCTGGTTGAGTTCGAGATAGAGCACTATGTGAATTGATGAGTACGCTTGTGTCAGCAATGACATTCGGTTTTGACATACATGAGATAAGTTTGCTGGGATAAAGAGACTAGCTGGATTGCCATGAGTAGCTGTTTCTGGTATTCTTCCATTACGTCTTTCTGTACCATGACTTTGAACTGCGCCAACAGTCTTTTGCTCTTCTTCGACACATTGATTTGGCGTTCCATATTCCTCACCAAAGCTTCGAGGGTTTCTGCAGCCTTCTGTGAATATTGTAGACTCCGTTTTGCGGCGTTGTCATTCTGTAACATTTGACGCGTTTGTTGGAACTCATTCTCCAAGTCTTCGATAATAGGAGTAAGAAGCTCAAGTTGGTCGAGACATCGCCTGACGTTGGCAGGGACATTTTGGACTTCATCCCACAAGCGTTTGAGTCGGACTGTGCTGGTCCCCAGCTTCCCCGCCACTCCCACGAGTGTGATGATACTGGATGCAAGACTAAGTGCCTCTGCCATATGGATCGGTCGGCCGTGGTAATGGTAGGTGGAGATGGAGGGTTTGGAGCTTTGAAAAGTAAAATATGGATAATTCTGCCTAGGGTGACGTATTTGAGTTGGCAATTCAGTGCAGAGCCTTGCGGCCTGCGCCTCATGCAGGATACGTGTGCCCTGCTGTGAGCGGTTCGAGGCGCGTTGAGGCGACTGGGGGTTTGAAAATGAATGTGATCAACACCAATCAATCACTACAAGTTTAAGAGCTATCATATTTTGCAAGCCACGATTTACAGACGTCACAACTGGCACAAACCCCACTCCCTCCATCGACACAATGTCAGTCCTCGGAGAAATGCGACACAAGAATCTCAAGTCGCTATCATACAGTTGGACGATTTAATATCTTCATGCCTAGTATTACTGCTGTTGTAGTCGTAGCGAAAGACTATTTTATGTAGGGCTTTGGAGTGTGATACCTCACCTGTGAAACATTCTATCACCTCAAGTTTGACATGAGGAAACATCACCAGCTGGGAGGAGACCCAGCACTATTTTGGGTTGCCTCGTGACAGTGGGTACACGCCATGGTATCTTTCGGCCAAGCGCTCCCACGAGACAGAGAAACCAGTACTTCAATCGGCTGTTATTTTATCATGCGGCGTATTTGGTATCTTTGGAACCTGTCTCATAGTTGTGTAATTCTCATGGCTAAAATTCACCTGCGTGATCTCTCTCTTCTCCGTCTATCGCTCCTTGTCAGCCTCCTCACTTACATGTAACCCATGAAGCGAAGGACCGGGATAGTGCTTTGAAGCAGACACCAACCACCATATGCTTATCAGAAAGCATAAACCGCAGAGAATGACAGAGTTGTAGTTCATTGTTGTGGCATCGAACGGGAGTGCAACGGCTGCCGCGAGTTAGCCATTGCCTGTGAAGCTGCATCAAAGAGAAGACTCACGAAAACAGAAGAATACATCGAAGATCACAATCAACAACAGTGTGAATCCGTTTATGAAAGGGCCTAGCTTTTTGAGGTGAAAAGGGCCAGGAGCGAAACGTTTGCGGCCGCTAAGAAGATTTGACACAATCGGAATAGCATATGAGACTGTCGTGATAATGATAAAGGACCCTGTCAAGTTGCTAAACCCAACGGAGCTTCCAAGTGGAATGGCGCCTATCCCTGAAGCAACTACGGCGACGAAAAGGGTTGATTCGACTGGCGTTCCAAATCGAGAACTGACTCTGCTGAAGTACCTCGAAAATGGCACTGCCTCATCTCGAGCCAGGGTCCAATAGGCTCGACAGTTCGTCAATACTGTGCCGGTGACACAGCACAAAGCCGAGATGAGAATAATGAAGAGTAACGCGAATGTGGCGGCGGAACTCCCAGTTGCTTGATGATATATCCCAGCTAGAGGAAAGGTGTTGGAATTTCCCTGCAAAACAGACAAATCCGATATGGCATACCCAAGAACTATAGCGAATGCCAAAGCATATACCCCACCGATAGCGATGTAAAGAAACGTAGCTCGAGGGAGGTCTTTCTTTGGATTGGTCGTCTCTTCAGCCATATGGGTGATGGCGTCTAGCGTTCCGATGGTAAAGGCTCCGTTGAGGATACCAACCATGAAAGCAACACCATCATTCCAGCCGGTAAGGTTATTTTCGGAGAAAGAGTTCCAAACGAATTGGCTTGATGCATGCTTTTTAGGCATAACTGCCACGATGATGATAGTGACAAGACCGCCTGCGACAACAAGGAACAGACCAAGCTTTTGAGTGTACGGCACCAAGCGATTGGAAAATATGACAATGAAGGTGCTCAACCATATAACGATCAGGTATGCGACATAAACATGCCATGCTGCGGGAGAGAAACCCGGTGTAAGAGTTGCATAGCACTGCACTCCTGCGTTGGCAGCAACTTGGACTAGAGATGCGAGACCAAACATCCATCCGTAGAAGTTGATCCAGCCGGCGTAAAAGCCAGTGACGCGGCCCCATTTGGGCCCGGCTGCTATCGTCGCCCAGTGGTACACGCCACCTGAGCTCGGGCATGATGATGCCAACTTAAAGAAGGTTAGATGAGTTTATGAAAGGCGCTGTCAGAGCTATACATACCTCCGAAATGCTTAGGCCAATGAAGGTGTAGTAAAAGACGGCCACTATAAGTCCGTATATCACCCCGGAAATACCCCCGCTGAGGATCGAGACTGAGATGGATGAACCGAGGACAACCCAAGCATTATTTACTGTAACGGCAATACCAGTAAGGCCCACAAGCCCATATTGTCGAGTCAGTTGGTCTGTATGCCCCGACGCGTTGATGATAGAGCCTTGTTCTGTCGAGTATCTTTCTGTCGCTTCGCCCTTCTCAAGGACGCCGTCGGCAATCTTGTTATTGTCCATGGCAGGATCCGAGAGCTTTCACGATAGGCCTGTTACACAGGAAAGTTTCTCTTTGAAGCTGTTTTCTTTGATGCGGAGAAAGAAAGACCTCGAGCTGGCTTTTGCCTAGGCAATGGATCCAATTGAGAAATGATTGACTGTTTCAACACGTCGGAATTTATTACTGCGACTGAAGCTCCATGCTGCACAGCCATCATGTCTATATATGGTTCGAAATCATCGAGCAACTGCAGATAAGTGACACAATGAGGAGGTTCGGGCAACCTGGAGTTCGACCTAGTTTTGGCTAGAACCATGTTCATGACGCGGAAGCCGATTGCCGATGTCACAATCTCCTTATCGAGGCTTATGAGTTCTTAACCAAGTCGGACTAATCGGACTAAGGGCGATATAATTGACCCATGCGATGCCTTATCTCTGCGGCTTCTCACATCCCACCTTATCTTTGTGGGAGCTGTTACATCAGCCACGGGAACCTTGTCAATGTCAAGGATCTTAAGAATTTCTTTACGACATCATTCGATGTCAAGAATATTTGCAAACCATTGGGCCCCAATTTGGAAAGTTCGGAATGCTTACGTTGTCGCACATCACTTCAAACAAGCTTTTTTGTATCCTTTTGGTGTGGGTGCGAGCGGCAATTGATATGCGGTACGACGTTTTGAGGAACACAGTTCTATTGAGCCTGTAAAGCCCATATTCATTCTTTGTGCGGACCATTTCAATTGTATCCATTTCTACCTCGCGAACTCACCATTAATTGATGCTCTGTGACGGCTAGGGAGGCTGCGACTAGGTTGCTAACACTGTTTCTATGCCCTCATGTTGATTCCTCTCAGCCGCCCTCTTGACCTCCTTCTTCCAGTTACACATAGCAATAATAATCCACTCTAGTATTCCAACAAGAAACAATGCTACACATTGTCCAACCCACAGTCCAGACAAACCCCAGCCGTGAAAAGCAAGCCAGATACCAGCTGGTAGTGCACCGCCGTAGTAGCTGATGCAGTTGACAAGAGCGCCAACCCATTGCCGACCCATACCTCGTAGTGCTCCTCCGCAGCTCCCATTCAAGCCGTCTGCAATTTGGAAGAGTGCCACATAGGGCATGATACGAGCGACGAGCGCGATGACTTCTTTGTCGTCGTTGAAAATGCTACCTATGACGTTCTTGGTGGACAAAAGAACAGCAAGGATGACACTGCCGAAAAAGACGGATAAAAGCGCCGCGGAGTGCGCACAGCGTCTTGCCTGTAAGGCATCTCCGAGGCCAAGGAGATTGCCCAATCTTGCAGAAGCTGCAACGCCGAGACCGAACGGAATGGTATTGATGATCTGGTCCAAAGTCATAACCACAGATTGAGCAGCAAGCGATGTGGTGCCAAGACGACCAGCAGCCAAAGCTACAATCTCAAAGGCCCACCACTCAGTGCCAACATGGATGACTCCGAGGAAAGCAAGCTTTGCAAAGGGTCCGAGATGTTGAAGCGCCCTTCTTGGCTCCCATCCACCCCAGCATTCTCCACCTTTGACAAAAGCAGCGTAGCCGACTAATATGAAGAAGGACAGCCAGTATGAGATACCTGTCGCGATAGGTGATCCGTACAGACCAAAGTCGAAGATGTATATGAAGAGGTAATTGAGCAGCGCATTGAGAGGGGATGTGACAAGTAGGGCATAAGTTCCCGGACGGTAGATCCCTTGTGCTTGAAGGTATTTCTTCATCGCTTCGAACCAGACATAGCCGAGACCGCCGGGGATCAAAAGTTGCAAGAACCTGGGGCCTTGAACACAGATGAAGTCTTCCTGCCCCAAAGCGCGGAAGATGTATCCTGAGAAACACCAAATGAGTGCAACAACGGCATAGAACCCCGTCAAGACGAACAACCCCCTCTGCAACAGTATCCCCAGGTCGTGTTTGTTCTTGGAACTCGTAAAGCTACTCGAACCGAGGGTATCGAGAGCAGTCGTCCCACCCAGCGCAATCAGCCATGCCGTAGCCATGGCAAACATGTATGAGAATGCTGCTGTTGCGAGGGATTCAGGTGAGAGACGGCCGACCATGAGGATAGAGACTGTCTGCAAACTATTCTGAAGCATGTAGGCTAGTATGACAGGTACCGAAGCCTTGACTAGCAAGAAGGTTTCGCTGAGCCATGGTGAAGGACTTTGGTGTGCGTTCGGAGTGTCTCGGACGGGTTGGATGAGAGGGGTTTCTTCGTCAGGAAACGACTCCAGTATGTTTGGGAGAAGCTTTGAGGATGGATGAGGTTCAGGTGCCATTTTGCTTGTAGGTGGGAGTTTTGTGCAACTAATATCACGTCAATGTTTGTTGCTTTCAGGAGCGCAGTCGTACTTACATAGATTTTGCAATATTATTCTAGAGAAAAGGATAGGGAATTAACACAAACAGACGGTCTTCCACAAAGGTTTTCCCAACATTGACCAGGCAATACTGATTATTCTCGTGCAACGCCTAATTACGTTTTCCAAACTTCCCGTCAGCTTAGTGGCACAGACATGTACTGATAAGCGTGCATCGAATGCATTGACAATCAGCATGCCACATCGTCATGAGCCATTTTTCTGCTTGCGCCATTTCCAACCTCATCATGCAGGAAAGTCACTCGAAGCCAATTTTGCAACGTCAATTGAAGCCATCATGGTGCAACTTTCTTATCTGCTACAACGAACCGACTATCGTATTGAGCGTTATCATTACCCAATGTGGTAATGTAGCCACGATAAGACTGCCGAGAAAACGTGAAGTTGCGGGGTGCCGATCTCGTTGTAGCTGCATCAGGTCATTTACCCCAGACTAGCCGAGTCTAGTAACTTACGCGCTTTATGGACGCCCGTTGATATCATATCGTGTAAGTTGGTGACGACTTCAATAAGCGAGGAGGAAAGGAGCAATGACGGTATCCGTCTGGAGAAACAAGACTTGGTCGGCTGGAGCTTTGCAGTAGAATGAGGGGGCGGGCATGAATAGAAGCTAGGAATGGGCATAAATACTGCAGATATTGCTATGACTTGACATGAAAACCTCAACAGCCTTTCATTCTTGCCTTATAACGAAAGACACAATGCTCTTCACTTCTCTCGCCACTCTTGGCTTTGCCTCTATGGCTATCGCTCATGGTGCCCATGACCATGATCAGGAGCCTATGTCTGGACCGCTACAGTCTCTGTGGTACAACACCCTCCCAGGTGATGGCGGCAAACAGGTAAAGCTACCTCACACATACCATCGTAGTAGATCATAATAACCAGTTCCAGGCCGACTCAGTATTTTCCGGCATAAGCACCTTTGGGCGTCTTCCATATCAGCCTTGCTTGGGACACTCAAGCATCAAATATGACATTGCGTTCATCGGCGCACCTTTTGACACAGGTACCTCCTACCGACCCGGAGCTCGATTTGGTCCCTCTGGTATTCGGCAGGGCTCCCGACGGCTGAACCTCTAGTAAGTGAACCACAAAACGTCACCATATAACTTGTGAGTCTGACAAGGTTCAGTGGAGGTTACAACGTCCCACTAGCTACGAACCCATTCAACAGCTGGGCCACTGTCTTGGACTGTGGTGACATCCCAGTCACCTCGTGAGTCGTTTTGTAGCATATTAACTTTAGCAGTTAATAACAAGACATAGTTACGATAACCAGTTTGCACTAAAGCAGATTGAAGAAGGCCATTACAGTATTTTGTCACGTCCCCCAGTCACAAACGCAGACAAAATCGGCCCCGCCAAGAAAGGCAAGACTCTACCTCGAGTGATCACCCTTGGTGGTGACCATACCATTACACTTCCTTTGCTACGATCTATCAACCGTGCCTATGGACCCGTGACGGTTATTCACTTTGACAGTCATTTAGATACATGTATGTCCAAGAATCATAACTCTACACGCTTTTGCTAACCATTTTTAAGGGAAGCCCAAGGTCTTTGGAGGTTCCCCATCAGAGGTTGCCAGTATCAACCACGGAACTTACTTCTACCACGCTGCCATGGAGGGCTTACTCGCCAACGACACCAACATCCATGCTGGTATCAGAACAACCCTCAGCGGTCCAAGTGACTATGATAACGATGGCTACTGTGGATTCGAGATTGTCGAAGCTCGAGAGATTGACACAATTGGTGCCGATGGTATCATCAAGAAGATTCTCAAGCGCGTCCCTGCTGATCGTCCCGTCTACTTGTCCATTGACATCGACACTCTCGATCCAGCTTTCGCTCCTGCAACCGGTACTCCTGAAACAGGAGGCTGGTCTACCAGAGAGTTGCGAACAATCATTCGAGGCTTGGAGAGCTTGAATCTGATTGCTGCGGATATCGTAGAAGTTGCTGTAAGTTATTTACGTTGTCATTGGTTAAGCATCAACTAACATACATAGCCCGCCTACGATACAAATGCCGAGCATACTACCATGGCCGCTGCTGATGTTCTCTATGAGGTCATGTCTATCATGGTCAAGAAGGGCCCTCTCAGTAGAATGATTGAAGAAAAGGCTGCGAACGAACTGTAATGCAGCTGTTCCTGGAAGGATGAATGGGTGATAGCAGTTAAAAACTTGAGATTGAGGTTACATTACGCGGTGGAGTGTTTTCCAGCCGATCGTTCTTCTTCCACTACCAATGCTCATCTACAAACCAACTAGTATAATCCTCCAAGAGAATCAAAATAGCACAATATTATATGACAATGTTTCTGATTATTAGGTTTAGTCACTTGTTAATGTTTGAGGATGAGCAACTTACTGATCAAGTGGCTGGCACATAATTGCCCTTCAAAATCCTTTTGTTCCTGCCTGATTCGCCATATATCTTCAAGAGCTTGCTCAATGATCTTCACGTGTAACGAACCAATACAAACCTCCAATTTGTGAATCTTGTCCATGATGAAGCCTTTCTGCTCTTCTGTGAACGCCTCACAGCCAACGGTGAATAGTGGCATCGCCATTGCCACCCAAGTGTTGCATGGTTCACCTTGCGCCATGTTACAGATCATCTCGTTGATCGTCTCAACAGCAGACTGTATGGGCTCAGAGAATGATGGCAGGCCGTATAGTTGTCGATATAAGTGGATCAGGGTGGCTTGCTGAAAAACTTTATTGCATAGTTCAAAATCGCGCCCTGATTGAGATGAGAGAGACGAAATGGATACGCCTGGCGGTGACTTGACATCCCGGCTAATAATGACGTTGAGCTTGCCAAGGAGGCTATCCGCATCTATTGGAGTTTGGTCAGATCCCATACTGGCAATATTGATTTGCTCCAAAATGTCGAGAAGCTCTTCGCTGTAGCCTAAGAATCCATCAATCTGCGAGTCGCGAGTGGAAGCCGGAAGAACGTTGGTGTTCTCTTTCTCAGCGGATTCTGAAACCATCGTTGTAATCGTTGGCACGTGTGGTAGCGTTTCCAGAGCACGGTAAAGCATAAAGAGATGCCTCATGGCTGATCTCAATGCTGTGTGCCCCGTATCGAAATGGCGATGATCTCTCCGCCCATTTAGCAAGGCTTTGATTCCTTGTAGATGGATTGGCCATCGGGACATTCCCTGCTGTCCTGAGAATACATCTGCGAGGCACCAGATAAGACAGGTCGCTATGAGGATTTCACTTTGTTGGCCCTGCGCCAACGCCGATCGCAGCAGAGGTAAACCTGACGATTGCAAGTGCTCTACGACGCGGCTTATCTCGGTGCCTTCTACTTCTGCGACGCCTCGCGATACAAGACTTGCGGCTGAAAGGGCCAGGCTTGCGGAGAGCAGATGAGGGGAATGCATCATCGTTGGCATAAGACCGCGACAGAAATCCTGATGGATGGTTGGATGACTTGACAATGAGGCCAAGACGCCTTCCGCAAAGTGATGCAGTAGCTTCTTATATCGCCTCGGTAGAGCCAGCCCGTTTGGAAGTGACTCGGGGATGGACAATTCTGAATCTTCACTACCCTTGCCCAAGCCGTCTCTCGCTAGCATACGTGTAGTAGACTTGTGGAAACCTAGTCATGGTGTATCGTCAGTAAATACATTAGCCCGGGTGAAGCATCATGCATACCGTCTCGTGATTCTCGAGCTTTCTCGCTCCAGACAAGTCTCAATTCATATTTGCATATCCGATTGTATGAGACACATTGACCACAGCTTGGCTTTGCTTCATCACACTTACGCCTGCGTTTTCTACATTCTCCACACCCCTGTCGAGATCTTATCCCAGGCATGCGGACTGAAACGGCATAAAGGCATTAAGTATGTCTCAGACGTTGTGAAAATCTGGGGTAATGAATGTATTTAAGAACTACCGAACGTGGTTCGTCTGGTTACGTTGGGAGATAAGAGGGCAAAAGCTGATTGGCTGAAGCGATCAGATGTTGTGTACCCGAGTGCTTATCTTGGATGGTAACGTTCCGGGTATAACTCACTCCAATCTCCTCAATTACGCATTCATTGTTGCATAGAGACTGTTGTATTTTACTTGATCATCAATTGACGTGTTTAGTGAGGAACTCAAGTAGGTCGTCAACTTCTTCGGGCGACTTGATCCAATGACCCTCCTGTTCTGCACCAACATACTCTTTCCACTCCACGGAGAATCCAATCCGACTCAGAACATCCCGCACCTCTCTTCCTAGCTCGATATCGACGTAGGCATCATCTTGACCATGGCCTAGAAAAACTGGTGTCGATAGAAACACTTCGCTAGCTTCAGCTACTGAAGATTTGGACCTGTCCAGCATATCGGCCACAAACGCGTCACTTTCGTGCGGCTCCGGACACGGACCAGGTGATCGCTTCTCAGGTCCATGTTTGGATAGCAGATAATCCTCGATGTTGTGGGCGAAAGGAAGCCAAGTGCTCGCGGCAAAGAATGCGCCCAATGGCCTGTCACCATGAGCACGACAAAGAAGGGTCCATATGGCAATCGCTCCTCCCTGGCTGATGCCACCCAAGACTACATTCTCAGTCATGCCGTTGAGCCTTTTGATCTCTTGTTGTATGACACTCTGCACATGAGCTGTCGACTCTTTGATGCCCGGAACTTGCGCATCCTCTGCAGCAGTTGTGTTCGTCAAAGAAGGTGCTTCGAACCAGGCAGGCATCTCTTCTTGAAAAGTCGTACTCCAGCATTTTCGAGAAGATGGAAAGACCCATCGCCAGCCAGGGAGCTTCTGTGCGAGACTGGTCCCATCTGACAGTTTAGTTTCGTCAAAGAGCTCTTCGGCGAATTCTTCACCGTCGCTGCCACGTCCGTGGAGGAGGATCGCCGTGTGCGTGTGAGCCGTCGTTGGCTCAACTACAAAGACGGGGCCAAAGGCGCCATCTATGTGTTTCGACTCATCAGAGCTCTCGGCCATGGTGATGATGTTGATAGTGAACCTATGCGCTGCTGCCTAGTCTGGTAGAATTACGGTACAAGAATCTGACGAATCAAAGTGGATACATGGCAAAGGATTTGACTGTAACATAATCAATGGGGCTCCCTAAGATCACAAAGTCATACAATCTATTCAAATCAGACCCCGCGACCTATTTTATAGTGGCCCATCATACTGACTGAGGCGCAGTAAAAAAATGCAAAGCTTTCTTGTTTCCTGAGCTTTTAACTCCTTTCGTCCTGTTGGCGCCTTTGATTCATAACCTACCTTATATCCTATCATGTGCAATTTGGGCAACAGTATTTATGAAATCGTTGCGATATCCCCTTTATCCTCCTGTTGCTGGTCATTTTACATCTCTGTATTTCGGCTGCAAATCTGGCTCTCTTGCTTAGACTGTCCCGGTATCTTCTCTGTGTATATGCCTTCGTTCTGTGAACAGGGAGCGACATTTTCCATTTCTCTACGTGGCCATCTATTCCCAGTCTATTGGATAGTACCTGTGTTGGCCTTAGAACGATTTGGGCCTACAGCCATAGCCAGTCGACGTCGTGCATCAGGAACAGATCCCCGCATAGTGCCAAGTTGTCGGTTTCCATTCCTGACTGAATTATAGAGAGTCTGAGGGGCAAAGGGGTTTTCCTTTGCCATTTGATTGGAGTTCGCTTGGGTCTTCTTCGCCTGCTCACGTTGCGGCGAGATCGGAGGGGCATCAGTCATGATCGTGTCCCCCTCCCAGTCCAAGGTCGGATCCATGATTGCGACTAGCACTAGATGGGAAGTGAATGCTTGAGTAATATGTAGCTTCAGTCTGCGGTAGCTTTTCAGGGTTCCTGGTGGGTTCTCAGATGAGAGGATGGAAATAATCGAGACTTTATAGATTACTTTTAACCTAAATAAGGGCATTCATTGCACTCACTCTATTGGCATTCTAATTGTGTTAGACTCACTTCGTTGTATTCTTTGTTAACTTGGTAGCTTGAGATGAAGGTTTACGCAGGTAATGTCAATGAGCCATGTTGGGCGCGATCTGCTAAACAAGACCATGAGCTTCCGTGAACCAGTGCTACGTGAATGTATCCAGCACATCAAAGGTTATGTCTATATGAGTGCGACATAGACGCTGTTGTGTCGAGTGTCGATGTGAATTGAATGTACATCATGTGTGGCGTCCAGTGGGTAGATTGTGAAGAGCCACGTCAATCTCAACAAAGAGAACTTATGTCACTGAAATAAAGGAAGATTAGGAAAGTAAGAGTAGAAGTGTGGAGGGATCGTTACAGGTTTCAAGATTCTGCCTTGACTGAGATGAGTCTACATCTTGAGACGGTTTAATATAAGACGTGCTCCTTGAACTCCAACAGATCTGCAGGTATAAAACATGTAGCACCGGCGCTAGCTATAACAAAGATTGCGTTCATGTCGGCACTTTAGTAGTCAAGTTCATGTCATTCAGAGAGTATCAGAAACCTACTCCCTAATCGTTCACCAACTGCAATCATACATGTCACAAAGTAGATAGATCAAAGTGATTCAAAATTGTTTTTTATTAAGATGGACTCGGGGTCACATATATACAGCAGAATATTCAAGATTCATCCATTCGGAATTGTCAGGCTTTTGTTCCTTGAAAAACAAAGCTTGGTTTACAACCACGCTCAACGCGTTGCTTGATTGCTCGGTAAGTCTGTCTCAAAGGAGAAAACTTAGTTGCGGGCAATGTCACGAGCGTGACGGCGGGCCTTCTTGGCCTTGCAGCCAGTCTTGGTGGGAGAGGGAGCAGCAGGGGCCTCAGTCTGGACAGGGGTGGAAGGAGCCTGGGTCTCGACGGGGGCGGAGCCGGAGTCGTTGCCAGCAGGGGAAGACTCAGCGGGAGCGGCGGCGGAGGTACCGGCAGCGGGAGTGGCGGTCTTGGAAGGAGTAGCGGGAGAAGAGCCGGAACCGGAGCCGGAGCCGGAGCTACCGAAGGCGAGCTTAGGGCCGGGGATGGGGTAGCTGGTGGGGTTGTTGTAGAGGTCGAAGACGATACCGTCCTCATCGGCGGTGTACAGGGAGGTTCCGGCAACACCCTCAGGCTGCTCAGAGCCAGAGCCAGTGACCTCAAGGTTGAAGCACTGAGGGTAGTTCTGGGCACCGTTGGTCTGGCCAGCGGCGTGGAGAGCGATGATCTCGTGACGGAGGACGTAGTTACCAGGCTTGAGGCTGGTAGGGATCTCGACCTCCCAAGAGTTGCTGTTGGCAATGAGGTCGTCGGAGGCGAAGCTGCCGTCGGCGTTCATGCCAGCCTCGTCGATCTTGAAGAACTTGAGGTCGGTCTTGTCAACCTTCTCACAGCCGTCGGCACCGCAGGAAGCGAGGTAGTCGATGACGGGACCCTTGTGGCTCTCGGGCCAGGTGTCCCACTTGATGGTGATCTTCTCACCGGCCTTGACGGTGGCGGAAAGAGCGGCGTTCTCGGCGCTCTTGTGGCAGATGATGTCGGCATCACCGAAGGCGGAGGGCTCGACGAAACCGTTGTCGGTGTTGCTGGCGAACCAAGCAACGAGCTCCTTGCGAGGGTTCTCGTAGGCAGCTGCACCAGGGTTAAGTCCGTCATAAGCTGGATTTTTTTTATCAGTTTCTATTCATTGCCTTGATGTTGTGGTGTTGTAACATACACTTTCCACCGACAGAGATGGACTCAACGTGGCCGTGGGCGGCGACGCTGACAGCGCCAGCAAAGGCGGCAAGAACGGTCTTGGTAGTGAAAGAAGGCATCTTGAAGGTTGTAGTAAAAAAAGATTTGTTTTTTGTTGAGTAATGAAAGTGTTTTGATGTTTCCGGCTGGCGGTTGATGATCAAAGTTTGGAAAGAATGAATAAAACGACTTCTGTCAAAGAAGCGTGAAAGAATGTGGAAGGAGTAAAAGTGAATGGAATGAAACTGCTGTATTGAGACTGAGTGAAGAATAAAAAAGAGAGAGGTATTGACGGATGTCGAGGGGTCTTATATATCGAGTTAAGGATGGCGGCTGCGGGCATAGAGCCTCATGGTTAAAGTTGATCAACCTAGTCTCCTGGCTTGGATACAGGGTGCAGGGGTAGTCTACGGCCGAAATGCATGGCCTGTCAGGGATCCTCTGGTGGAGGGTTGCATTACCTTTGCCAAGTCAGTTTCAGGGTGCGAGGGTTTCATTGGTAGGATCTCTTGGCTCAAGGGTAACATTGATCGAAAAGCTAGCCGATCACAGAGATTTACTTTGCACCTATATTAATTAACATGACTAAGTTTCTATCGCCGGTTAGCGGTGATTTAGTCGAGTCCAAGCCGCGATACTTCGATATTGCCGTTGAGAACCGTTGCACCAACCCCACAGCTATCCAATGTCAGATTTGGTTCTTGAGTTAGCAACGGTCAACCGTTACCAAGACACGCAAGCGAAGTGATCGGTAGAACTTCCGGGTGTAGAGCCGCTGTACCTGAAACCCCATACCAGGAACAATAGGCTCCAGATGGAAAAACAGCCTTCTTTTTCGGTTCCTGCGTTAGCGCCGGAACACGTACAGGGATCTCCAACGGTCTTTATTTTTCCGCAAGTCTTATACTGCCACTTTAACGCTCAGACCCGTCCTGTCAATGGGCCCTGAGACGCCGACCCCTTACGCCCATCTACCAAGGCCATGCCAATGTCAAGAACGAGGATAACCAAAGTTCAGACGATAATTCTCCCAAGATATTGGTATGGGGAGCCTTGTTCAAATTAACGGATGTCAGGGCCGAAGATCCAGATTTTCTATTCCGGTGTTTTTTATCCATTTGACAGGTCGTTGGTGCGTCGTAAGCCGTCTTTAGGTCCGACAATGCCAATAGTATGGGTATCCATCCAATGGTGAGACGCTGTGAGCTTCAGACGAAACCTCCAAAACACCAAAACAAACCAGTCTTGCTACCACCCTACACTACAGGAAACATCATGTTCCAAGTGTTTCTATATGGCAGACTCTGATATCATATGATCTCCAGTTACTGACATGTTCTCAACAATTCCAATAAACATCGTGTGATCCTAGCTTCTCCCCGTAAGATGGCGGTGTGAAATGGTGCCATGCAAAGACTGATCTCAACAATTGAACGTAAAGACATTCATATAACACCGTGAATATGTTGTTCTTTACATTTTACCCGCACTGCTCAGACTGACCCATCGAAATATTCTCACATTGCAAGCGAAAATTCATATTCTTCCGAAATCAATGCATTTCCCACCTTAAAAATATTGGGCATCTCGCACGGGTAATTTCCCACAACCCACCCCCTTTCAGCTTGGCGATTCATTTCCCACCGCTCTTCCATCCCATCCCATCAAACACAAAACAAAACACCACGAAACGGATAATTTTTCCACGACTTTTCATCCGCGGAGATAACATCATCAGCAATGACGGCGCAACTTGAGACACAGGGGTCTGGTCTGCAACATGGCCTGCAGGGGTCCGACGCTCTGAAACTTGGCAACCCTGCCGACGTGCAGCTTAACGCAGGAGATGAGGAGGGGCCGATGAAGCCAAGCTCGAAATTCACTGGCCATCAGCTCTTCTACGTCTTTGGGCTTGACGGAGTGGGTGCCATGATTTTATCCGCTGGCGTCAATTTTGCACTTGCTTATCGTGGGTTTCCCTGATTGCTTTTATGATAAGATATGCTAACTGGAGTCCTTAGCCATGTACACCACACAGGATACCATCAAGAACCCAATTCGGTTGTTTCAACTGCCAAACACATTAGCGGGAGATGCCGCTGTTACTATCATTGTTCAATGCATTCTGACGTGGTTCGTTGAGATGGGTCTTGTCAGATATGATGTCTCCAAGCGTTCTGTCCAGCCGATTGGCTTTATCCGGGAACCATCACGCCCTTGGCTGAGATGGCTTTTCTTTCTTGCTCCTTCGGATCCGAATGATTCGGAGATGGAGTCGGAAAAAGAGCCTCGAGACAAGGCAAGGACCTCGTCCGTCTTCAACACTATTGTCCAAGGGGCATTGAGAGGGTTCATGCTTGCCGTTGTTGGCTTCTTCCTCCTCTGGCCCGTATCAGTTGGAATCCTGACTGTCGTTGGAGAACGCGAGGGCGGCGACTGGCGGTACCAAGACCGCTGGGTCCCACAGGTTTTCAAGGCCATTCTTGGCGGTGTCCTTGGCCTGCTGACGACACCTTTAATGGCTCTTTTCTGGCTGGTCAAGGCAGGCTGGGAGGGCAATGATGAGCGGTCTAACGCTAGAAATTCCCGTCGGAGCCGGTATGCGCAGATCCAGGCTTTGGAACAAACTCAAGCCATGTCTGCTGTATGAGACAATGTTTCTCGCACGGCAATCTGAGACACCATCAGTGTCAACTGGCCTGAAGGATCAATGACGCAACGAAAACCAAGGACAGCTCATCAACTAATACACTATCAACATAATAATAAAGCAGGGCAGGCAGAAGTAATGGTAATCAGACAGGAAGGTATTGGGTCGAAAAACATGGGGATAAGATATATATTACGAGAACATGAATTCAATAGCACGCGTGATAAACTCATAGATCATTACACCATAGTTATATTATAAGTAGTTGCGTACAAACCATGATAGCTTGGTAAGAGCAGCCATCAGAAACAAGTGGAATCCAAGGTGATTGTAGACCACGATATCGCATGAGTAAAAGTTGTGAAGAATCTAGTGAAATCCACGAGAAGCTTCAGACCTTGTCACGTGTTTTACAAGTTCAGATTAGAGTTGGCACAGACCTTGTCTTTGAGCCACGCCGCATCCTCTGATAATGATTTTTAAAGGCAGTCATTTAGTGTTGATAGAGGTATTCGTCGCGCATTTGAACACCACACTATCCTTAAATGTATCTATCAAAATAGCTGTAAGAATACCGTAAACAGCTCAGCCAGAGATCAATAAATGGGATGCCTTTTTAAGGAGAAGGAGAAGAGCTAAAGTCAAGATCAAGATGGTATCGGGTGTCTTAGCTGTTACCCTATAGGTATTGGACTCCATTTAGCTTGGCTCCAGCGGCGGGACGAGCTCATGTCGCGAATCGCGTGTGGCATGCCTGAAGGCCGGTAAATACATCATGAATCTTTAACAAACGTTGTGGGCTATATTCCATTCCACAGATCATCCCAAATCCCATTCTCGACACGAAATGACAGCTGTATTTACATTCGCTTTGGGTTCAAAAATACCAGCACCTCCTCAAAAGCTTTGACCACTGAGGTACCCAACGCCTCAATAATGGTCCATATTTTGCGCGGTATGTATCGAAGCAACCAGAGGATGCCCACGCCAATCATCCAGATGCACGAGCCCAAAGCACCAAAGACAGCCTCCAATACATCGTATGATGTCTTGCCAAACGAAGCGATGAATGCGCCAATGGCATTGGGCGCATCCACAAAAATGGCGCGCGCCAGGTAGCAGAAGCCATCCCAGATGTCGCGTAGGGTAATTTTACGCAAGAAGGTTGAGGCAGCCATGACTGCCGTGTGTAGCAATGAGAAAGCTTTGGCGATGATATCGAGTATGGCTTTGCCAATATCCTTCAATCCGCCGCCGATCCATTTCAGGACCGTCATGATCGCGCCAGGGACACGCTTCAACACTCTCCAGATCGCTAGGAATAAGCGTTTGGAGAGCGAAGGGATTTCCCTGATACCCTTGCAGACCGCCTTCCCGGCGCGTTGAATCTTCCGAGGCAACTCTTTGACAAACTTCTTCACTCGATGGCGACTCCTCCAAACCGCGTGGCATGCCTCCTTGGGCGCTTCGTAGACCAGTAACTTGGGAACGTTCCATAGTAGTACCCACAGGACCTTCAGCGACTTTATTCCGGCGCGCCGCACCCTCTCCATCTGCTTGCGGTGGACGTTTTTCCATCGCTTCCACGCGCCGGCGCGTATTTGAGGGAGGAATTGCACGATTTCTCGATGGCCGTTTGCGGCGGCAAGACGCAGAGCAATTGCTCCGTCGGGCGCTATAAGATCATGCTTGGCGCCGTAGTCCTCAATCAGGACCTTGACAAGCGCCAAGTGACCACGCTCAGCAGCTACCATCAACGGTGTGCGCTCGGAGAAGTCTCCAGGCTTGGCAAAATCGTTCACATCGTCGTCATGTCGCGCACGACCAAATTCATTGACGATCGCGCCGAGAGCCACGAGCCGGCTTACCATGGGCAACCTACCCACACGCACAGCGGTGTTCAACGGGGTCTCGCCGTGTCGGTTCTTGGTATTGGGAGAGACCCAGCCGCGCGATATGAGTGTGGCGACGACATCATTGTGACCGCCTTCGATGGCGGAGAAGTAGGAGGCGACTATGTCCAACTCGAGACGGTGGGATTTGTAGTAGCCCTCCCAATCTGTTTTAGCTGTGAGTGGGCGGTGGTTTGTCGCGCGATGGTCAGGGGATTTTAGAATAGGGAGTCCGACATTGGGAGTGGCTTCGACTCGTTTCGGAAGGTCATCGTTGTCGACAGCGGAATATGTCGGTACGGGAAGATTGGTAGACGCAGAGTCCATTTCAATTATTGTATAGGAGGTTGGATGATGGTGAAATCCAGCCCCGAATGAGGGAAACAGCCGGTATTTGAAGACATGACAATTCTCATGGCTGTCTTCAAGGCGAAATTGAATGGCGGTTGGTGTTCATGGCATTGGGCTATGCGAGTGCAAGGTTGAAGCCATCAATGAAACCACGACAGCGCACTGCCACTGCCAGTCACAATTTACAGGGGCTGACTGGATTTAGCGTGTAGGCTGCCTGTAGGGCTGATGCCACTAACCTGGCCGTTGGATGCCTCCAGTTCTTTTGACTGGATGGATGGACAGGCAGAAAAACGCCTTTCATAAGTGAGCAGATATACTGTACGCCAAGGTTGTAACCGTTACTGTTGTTGGTGTATTCCAGCATACTGTGTTTTGTCTACTTTTTCCAGGCATCCAGAGTGCCAACTTCTGGGTGTGGGTGGCAGGTGTCATTCAACCCCTCAGCCTTCGCCGCACATCGGATCACACGCAAGACAGAATAGACGCAGAGCTTTTCAAATCATCACAATCCGTGTGATCTACCCTGTCCAGTCCTTCCATAATGTTGACGGAGTTTGTTGGTTCAACGAGCGCAGAGGTCGGCCGCTATCACCAACTAGGAGTGGGAATGCTCTCACTCTCCGCTCCCACCACCCACGCCGCCATCTCTGCCCTTGGTGAAGTAAATCATGGAGAGCCTTCCAATATATAATGTACCAACAGAATCGATAATGGGAAGCCAAAAAGGCTGAGGAGGCGATTGATCAACTGACCTCTCCAAAGCCATCTTCTAGACTCGACCAAAATACTGCGGAATACCCAAGAATTGCAATACACACCACTTTTTCTCACGACTGTTGACTGTCCTACATGATATATACGTTTTTACAGACTATAATGTCAACATATGCACAATTCGCCCTCCACCTTTGATATCCTACCACTCGCCATCTCTTATCTTCAAGGCGTCAGTTTGCCCCACCTTGACGACAATCACATCACCACCATGGAGATTTGTCATCCCCAATATTCACTCAACTACATTTGAGTCCAACGATCTCTTGACTCTTTCCTCAATTACTTCACTCTAACATTTTCAATCATGACGCTCGTCAGGACAAACTTGAACAAGACTCTGAAAGGCCACAAGGCCATTATCTTTGCCACAACACAGCCGCCCCAGGCTCAGGTCGACACTATTCGGAAGCAGTTCCCCGATCTTGACCTCAAGATATTCGTTCAGGCATGGGGTGCACCATTGGACCCTGATTTTGATGAGAATGAATGGAAGGATACTACCGTTTTCTTAACGGCTACTTATCTGCCGAAACCGGAGCAGGTACCTCATCTGCAATATGTTCAGCTGACAAGCGCGGGCGCGAACCATCTCCTCAGCGAAGCCCTCTTTGCCGATACTAAGATCCCCTTCTCTACCGCCAATGGTGTTCATGGGTAAGTCATGATCTATAGGATCCGAGGTGGTCGCTGACGACATAGACCTCAAATTGCAGAGTGGATTGTCGCTACATATTTGTCTCATCGTCTTCGTTGTAAGTGGTAGCAGAATCTTTTGTGACTTTGAACTAACTCCATCCAAAGTGAAGGAATACGGAAAGTTGCAAGAAGAAGGGAAGTGGAAGCGCCTTGCTCAAAGTGCAGAGGATACCTCGGACACTGCCGGGAAGCGGATGTATGAACTCCTGATATCGGCATTCCATGACCTCGACTGACCTGCCACAGCGGAATTCTAGGCTACGGTAGCATTGGCCGTCAAACAGCACGTCTCTCCAAAGCACTGGGTCTTGATGTCCACGCTTACACTTTCCACCCGCGAAAAACCCCCGAATCGCGTCGTGATGATTCCTATACTCCGCCGGGTCTTGGAGATCCCGAGGGCGAGTTCCCTAGCAAATGGTTCTCGGGTGGTTCCAAGGAAGACATCCATGCTTTCCTCGACTCAGGGCTTGACATCCTGGTGATTTCAACACCCTTGACTGAAAAGACAAAGGGTCTCATTTCTAAGCCTGAGCTTGAAATTCTTGGAAAGCAGGGCACGTTCTTGATCAACATTGCCCGTGGACCTATCGTCAACACAAATGATCTTATCGAGGCGCTCAATTCGAAGGTCATTCCGGGTGCTGCGCTGGATGTTACTGATCCAGAGCCTTTGCCGGACCAACATCCTCTCTGGAGTGCTAAGAATGTCACAATCACACCGCATATAAGCTCCACTTCTTCGCTGTACTATGCGCGGTTGTTGGATATCTTCAGACTGAACTTGGAGAGGCTGAGTGAGGGGCGGAATGATTTTATCAACAAAGTCAACCGAAGAGAGGGATACTAAGTAAGAGCTTCCAGGTGAGATGGCAACAATCTGTGCTCCCCGGAAGATAATTGGGTATCGGCGGATATGGTAACTGAGGAATGGCCCCTTTAGACTAGAGTGCTGAAAACCCTAGCATCTTAGTCTACATATCTAAATTATTGAGGCATCTTGTCCAAGTTTCATGTGCCCTTTAGACTAGGTATACGATCAAGTCTCTTCGTGAATTTTACTCTCCATCAGAAACCGGATCCCCTCTACCTGGGCAGAACCATATGTTTCCTCGAGCAATTTCATGACTCCTAATGCTGTGATCTCCGGGTCCCAACCGTCTTTCTGCACCACAGCATTGACGTCCGCGTACCCAACGAAATTGCTCACAATCTCCGCCCAGCGTGCTGTGCCTTGCGGGTCGGTATCGTAGTACTGGATCCATCCTCGTCGCCTCGCATCACGGAGGTGGCGAAGCACAGCTAGCCACGGCGTGATCGGCCGATGGGTGATGAAGTGTTTGTATTCGTGGTCCGGACCCGGATTGCTGGCTGACGGATGCTCGAGAAGCCAGCGGACGAGCTTAAGTGATGAAAGTGGGAAGATGGTCTTGTTTCGGGAGCAGAGGAATTCTGTTGCATATGACAGTAGCGGTGTTGAGCCATCGTTCTCCTCATCCACGGGATCAATGGACGAGTTCAAGTCTGCAACTTCTTGACAAACATATTCTGTTAAGCCAAACTTGATAGCAAGGCATAAAAAGGGTCTATGGATGGGAGGAGCCATCGCCCTGATTTCATAAGCACCAAAGGTGGTCTTTGCCCAATGATCGTGTGAATCTTTTGCAAGCCAAAACCATGAAATCGTCTTTTCCATCTCATTGACAAAACGCCGCGACAGTTGCTCCGAATCATTGACGATATATCTGGCGTGAGTCATGGCGAGTGCAATATCGGGATAGAATTCATCCAGTCGTCGATGGTGTTCGATTTCTTCGAGAGGATATTTGAGACGAAGGACATAGGATCGTAGAAGACGAAGATGCGGATCGAAGTCCAGAGATTGAAGCGATGCGAGACGCTGACCACCGCCGGTCTCCATCAGCCAGTCTCGGACCGTTCGATGGATGTAGATGACCTTACTGGTCGTTACTAAAGCCGCGGCACTTGTGCGTATATTATCCATGCGACTTCCTCCCACATGAACATCCAAAAGCCCTGCAAAACGCGCCTTGACGTTTCGGACAGTGATCTCACAGCGGCTCTGAATCTCCTCAGCAGTGGCTTCCTTGACCTCTCGATCAAATGTGAGTACATCGTCATTTTGAAAAAGAGCAAAGGCAATTTCCCAGACAGTCAGAGAATTGGAAAACTCGTCTTTTATGAAGTCTGCAACTACCTCTCTGGCATTCAAGAGTTGGAATAACGTCGCAGTCTGTACAATCTCTGAAGATGTCTGGTCCGTGAAAAGAAGCTTTTCGAACAGGTCGTCAAGCTCAGTGGGGAGAGTCTTCAGGGTCGCGCTCAGAATCTCGAACTCGCCAGTTTTTTGGAACGTAGCAAGCATCCTCTCGACAGCGAGCCTGACCCATAAGAAGACCCCATCAGCTTGTTTGACGACCGAAGTTATCAAGCTGCGAGTAGCGTCCTGATTATGTTTGATCAGCCGCCGAAGCTGGGCATCAGTATTGAGCGTATCTTTCGCATAGCAGTACATATCCTCGTAGCTGAGGTCTTGCAACTTGGTATTGGGGACGGAGGTACCAAAGGCTTCTTCAAAAACGTCCCAGGGTCGGGAAGATAGACACAGCTTGAGTGACTTGCCTTCGTGTCTGAGGGTTAGGCCCTTGAAGAAGTCAATGATTTGCCGGTGGTCACCATCAAATTCATCAAGACCATCAATGAAGAGGCAGATGCTTGTTTTGGGCAAAGCTGCTTCCAAAAGCGCACGAAAAGCAGCTTGCAGATCCTCAACAGCCCAGTCCGGGGCAAAGCTGACTCTTTCCTTGGTGGGCATTTGTCGCAATTGGACCCAAAGACTAGGAAACGTTTTCTCGACAAGGTCGAGGTCCGAAGACAACAACTGATGCAAGAGATATCGAAGCAAACCGGTTTGAGATCTCTGCTGCCTCGAACCGCTCGTCCAGAAGAAGAAGCCTGCCGTGCTAACCGGCTTCTCAACAGCCCATTTTCGAAGACAACGAACAGCCACTGGGCTTGAAGAGAGGAATCGCATAAGCGTGGATTTGCCAGATCCCGGTTTTCCAGTTATCCAGTAGATTGGACCAAGCTCTGTACCGCTTAACCATGTTGTGAAAGACTCCCGAAACTTTTGGCGCAGGGGCTGCTCAATTGGCGAGTTGTCGAGAATCCAATCAAGAGTCTTTGCGTGGGCCTCTGTAACCTGGCTCTCGCGATCGTGCATACTCTTGTATGCAAGGCTCTCCAGGATAAAGTCATTGATGAGACCAGCGGGAGCAAGTCTTGGTTTGGGTTTTGGGATAGGTGTTGTTTGGTCAAATGATTGTTCGAGGTCATTTTGCGATTTCGACTGAGCACTATCAATTTCATCTTGTGCAGTGATTTCGTGAGATTCATCCTCCGGATGCTCAAGAAGTTGTAGATCGGTGACCAGAAGCAAATGCAGAGCACTGCCACGCGGATTGGGTTAGCACAGTAGCATTGCTTTTAGCGTCGTTTGTACGGATACGTACTGAGAAGTCGGGAGCATGTCTTGGCAGTGATTTACCATGTCTCGCAGCCGCACATGGAGAGCAGTGAGATCCTCCTGAGGCCACAACTTACAAATGCTGAGACCGTCGATTGGACCATTGAGCGACGCCAAGATACGCTTGATGTGAATAATGAGGTCTTGGCCGATCTGGATACAGGCGAACTTGGTCAAGTAGACCGGATCATTGTCTGCAAGATCAAGATCTTTGACACGCTGCACCGAAATAGATAGAGTGTCGGATAAGCAAGCAAAATCTGTATCACAGTGATCTGTATCACTCTGGCTGTGCATCGCCCGCACGACATGGTAAACGTCAACGGCCCCAGCGAGACACGATGCGATGGCATCCGATACATGGTCAGAGGGGAATGCAGCTGCAGCCATTTTTAGAAATGCAATGGAAGTAGCGCGATATCAATTTTCTACAACTATTCACGCAAGATTCCTTAGAACCCTGTAACTTTGAAACTTTCAGACGGGAGAAAAAAAAGAAACAAAGGGTGGAGGAATGTGAATGAACTGGAATGAGGGGTTTAAATATGTAACTACAATACGGGGCCGTCAGCCTCGTATAACTGGCAATCACGCGTCAGTCAAAAGCCAAAGATCCCTGCTTATCACATTGCATTGAAACAGGCTGAATTCGGTATCGAATGCACTTTTGTACAACAATTGGCTATCGGGTCTGACAAGGTTTGGCGTTGATGATTTTGTACTACTCTTAGCTCCAAGCGTCGGTTTCGGCACGTCGTATAAGAATACGCCACTAACCCTTCCCCCAAATTATTCCTCCTCATTAAACCACAGCAACAATCACAATGGCAATTCACTCTATTCTCGTAGGAGTTCTATCCCTTTCGGCTTTCACCCTGGCGGGCAACTCCCCTGGCCTGCCGTTTGTTATCAATACCTGGGGCGGGGACTTCACCGCTGCTACAGATGCTGCTTTCGGAGCTCTGCAGAAGAAGTCGGCTCTTGACGCGGTTGAAATTGGAGGGCTAAAGTGTGAGAGCAATCAGTGCGATGGAAGTGTTGGCTATGGAGGTTCTCCCGATGAGAATTGTGAGACAACTCTCGATGCGATGATCATGGATGGCGGAAGCATGAACACAGGTGCCGTGGCTGCTCTGAGACGCGTCAAGAGTGCCATCTCAGTTGCTCGACATGTTCTCGACTACACCAGCCACTCTCTCCTCGCTGGCGATCTAGCCACGGAATTCGCTATCCAGAACGGCTTCAAGGCGTCAAATCTGACCACCAAAGACTCTGCAAAGAAGTGCAAGGAATGGAAAGCCAGTAAATGCCAGCCCAACTATCGTCTCAATGTCAGCCCCAACCCAGCATCCTCTTGCGGCCCCTACCGCCCCTTGGCGACCCTCAAGAGTAACAAGAAAAATCAACAAGCCTCTCATGATACTCTTTCCCTAGTCACCATTGCCAAGGACGGGTCCATGGCCGCGGGCACAACCACAAACGGCGCCTCCCACAAGATTCCCGGCCGAGTCGGCGATGGCCCCATCGTTGGAAGCGGCTCTTATGTCGACAGCGACATCGGCGGTTGCGGCGCCACAGGCGATGGCGACATTATGCTTCGCTTCCTACCTTGCTACCAAGCCATCGAAAACATGCGCAATGGGTTGTCCCCCAAGGAAGCCGCCGAAGACGTCGTGCTGCGCATGGTTCGCAAGTATCACGACGTTCACAGCGGCATCGTAGTTGTGGACCGATATGGCAACCACGGCGCCGCTGGGAGTGGCTGGACATTCACTTACAGCTACCGAGGCGGCAAGATGAAGACGACAAAAGTTGTCACAGTGAAACCGGTGCAGGAGGTACGTCTTGAATTGAGATCGCTGTGATGAACTTGTCTGATAACGGATTTAGGTTTGAAACGATATCAACGAGGAAATGCTGTTTTATGATTGTATCTTAGCTTGTATCAAGCCATAGCGTTACCCTGGAATTGAATTCAGCTCTCACATTGTGTTATTTTTCTAATTTAGTTCTGACATTAACCTTGATGAATATCTCAGAGGTAGGTAGGTCATGACACACGGACTGGTTGTATGCCTTGTCTGAAATTTGAAGGCATGCAATAAATTCTACAAAGTCTCTCCAAGTTTTCCTCGAATCTTCCTTAGACTTCAATAAGCTTAGAAGATTTTATAAATAGGTAGTCACACCAAATTTAAGCACATGCTCAAATCCTCTCGTCATCACAATCTCCAATTCAGCAGTGACCTCGTCCGACTTTCAATGATGTTCGATAACCCAGAACCGAGGCCTTATTGAAGTTTCATGCATTCTCAGAACAGTTTGGTGCGCTCTTGCGTGTTAGACTCCTAGCCCGGGCCATACCTGACCCTGAATAGTTGGGAATTCCAGGTTATCCCCCTTCTGATCAAGGGATTTTGTTGCAGGACAACGTCGCGGATATGGCAGATATGTCAGTGAGGAATTCCGAAGTACAAGCTTCGCAACTTCAATGACCACAACCCCTGTCCTACTATAGAAGAGAGTAGATGGTGCTTCTATTTATGAGAACTCGTTAGAAAGAAACCCGCGTGCTATAATTCGGCCATTCCTCCCGCCATTTGTCAAAACGGAAACAACCCACAAGGCTGTGGTCTGACATTGGTTGAATAATCTCCTGCAGGCACAGAATTTGTGGAAGACGAATGAGCGAGAAGTCATTCTTATCCTGTGGGTCAACCGACAGTTCTCCTGGACCCGAATCAGTGGATAAAAACACCAGAAAAACACTGTACTTGGAAAGAAGGTCGGGATTGCATGTAGAGATCTTAGAAAGATACTCTGGTTGCTAATGTTCAGTCGTTTTGTCGCTCGACAACATTCCAGTGGCTGTTGACTTGCTGCAAGACGCGCAGAAGCCTGGGCAACAGGGGCATATTCAACGGGCGGATGACTTTGCACACCGCTTTCCAAATTAACAAATAGTTAAAGTCGACGTTGGAGTATGTGAAAGTCATAAAGTATCATTCAACGTTCAAGTCCACGAACGTTTTAGTCCACAGTGACAAATGATCCGCCTAACTGACATCTACATCACCCCCATTACAACCAACACATCAGTGCCAGACATTCCATGCTCTATGTATACGCCCAAGCCGCAAACTTATCCCCAGCAGTTTGAATCTCCACCCCCTCTACACCCAAACACCCTCTTCCCGTGAAAGACCCTGTAGTTGCCTTCAGCACTGCTTCCTTTGTGACAGGCACGTTTCTCGCCGTCGGACAAGCCCAAAGGCCGGGACTCCCGTTATCCGGCGACCACATGAGGATTGTTACGGGCATCTTGCATTCAGCGACGACATGAGTGGGGCGGAAGCCGCCCATACGCGAACCAGGCGGTCGCATGGCGGAGTGGGCGATGGGGTAGGAGATGATACCATCCGGAGCGACAAAGATAAACTGGCCACCAGGAACTGCAGCCTATGAACCATCAGCAACTGTATCATAGTATAGAGAGACTCGACTTACCGCAAGACCGGTCATGTTTCCATCGACTTGCGTAGATGTCCCATCAGGACAATCAGTCGCGTTAACAAGCCCGCAAAAGGTACTTGGCTTGGAGGCGCCGATAATGAAGGCCCTATTCCGAGCGTTGATGACTCGGGCGTGAATCTGGGGGACGGAAGGCGCAAAGACGCTCATGGTATAGTACGCATGTGTCAGAACCAAAGTTAGGAAGAAAACAACTAGTGATTTCATTGCTGCGAGGTGCGCATGTGTAGTGCGTGCTGGGCGTTGACATGAAGCGTTACGGCGAAGAATTTCGAAACTTGGCAGGTCTGATGCTGAAAGATTGTTGCATGAGAAGATTAATTGAATTTAAAAGCTTTAATACGTTGGATGTAGATGGGAAGGAGCTGAAGGTAGGAAAGCGCGATCCTTTTCTACTTGCTGTGGTTACATTTCGCGCGGATGCCTCAAAAAGGATGTGGTGCTTCGAAACTGTCATAAATGGTTCGTCTGTGGAATCCACGAGACGAATCTCACTGGCTGCTGCGACCTGGTCAGGCACGCCTTGGTCTGTACTACGACCTGACGATGTGGTGGCTCGAGATACATCCAGTCACTCTACCTTCTACGAAACGACAGCATGAATGTGCACTTAATCAATGGGGGATCTAGTAGTTTGGAGGTATCCTTACGAATACTCCCACAAGAGCCATGAACAACTTCCTAGAAGTCTCAGATGGATGTTCAAACTACGAGACCAGACAAGGAGGTAAAAGATAAAAGATTGTCACAACTCTTATACCGCAACAGGTCCTCACATATCGCTATGGCAACCCTCAGCATTTTCTCTTCCAGAGTCCGCCACCCATTAGTCCTAAGATTTGCCAAAGCATTCATATCACCACCAAGAGCTTTCAGCTACCCGTCAGGGACCCTGAACACATGTACACCGACACTCGTCATCTGGAACTCAAACACCAAACCCTGAGATGCGATAAGCTCGTGTCTGCGTCCCCAGACCTAATGACGTGGCCCCCTGATGTCTGGAGAAGGACAATCAAGGCCACAGAGTACGATGTTGTAGGGCCGGTCAGACTATGCATCTCCAGGCCATAAGTTGGCCACAGCCATGTAGTCGGATCTAGCGTGTTCGTGCTAGCTGAAATGTATGACGAACAAGTCTTGTGACTTGAAACCTTTTGTATTTGGAGCCGAGAAATAACTCATAAGTGGTATCTATTTTCCAGCCTTACCCTTTATTCTACTGATAAGTCCCAACAGCTTCGCCTTCAAAGCTGTACCTTGTGCCTCATCAGCACCCACAAATCGTCTCACCAAAATGTTATACAGTCCTCCAAAGGCCAAGGCGATAGCTGTTGAGGTAAAGATAATGACATTGTACGGCATGCTAAAGTCTGGTGTGGGGAGATAAAGCAGCAAGGTAGTTGTGCGGATGTTGAGGACCTTGGGCTCAAGCGTAGTGATGACTGCGGCCGCTACGTCAAAACCACGATTGGCATCGGGAGGGTACTCAGTGTATCGCAGGATGGCCTTCTCGAAATCGTAGGTAAGGAAGACAGTGCAGTATGGTGGGATGCGCATCAACAACTCAAGCTGCGTACCACGCGCACGATCAAGAGCAGGGCGATAGTAGATCTCTTTGATCAGATCGGAAGAGTTTGACGAAGGGAAATCGGCAATGCGGGCCGAGACTGTGTGAAGGTAGATGCGCATAAACCATGGGAGAGATTCCATATAGACGAACTCGACATCAGTGTCACTTGGGTTGCTCAAAATAGCTTGTACACCACCGTGTTCCTGACCGTGTCCATTGAAACTACGATCAGCGTAGAGGAGAGGTGTCTCGGGCTTATTCAGAATCTTGTCCTCGTCTTGTGACTCAGGCTTGACGAGCATAAGTGTGAGTTCAGAATTTGCGTCGACATCGTAGCATCTAGAGTTTCCGCTCTGGGATCTGATTTCACGGGCACCTTCGGTGGTATAAATGTCGCGGGATTGGGGAATCTGGACACAAACTGGAGGGACATCCGAGTCGGTAAGAGGGCACGTTCCCTTCATAGGTCGACCAAACACTTGAGATAGTGACCAGTCCTGACCATCCAGGCTGTCGGCGGGGAAGCAATTATGATCATTATGGTAATCCTTGGATGTATCGCAGAGGAGCTCGTGAGCTGGGGGAGGCCTTGGGATAGGGTTGTCTAGTGATTGTTAGTGAGTTCTGAAGTCAAGATCGAGGGACATACTTTGGGGTCTCTTGGATCGGTTGACATCAAGAACCATATCCACAGTCTCTTCCATTTCCAAAAAACATTCACCGTCGGCATCGCACTTGGGTCGAACATCGATCGCCATGCTCTGGTAGGACGCATCGAAAAGTTTGTGGCCATCCAACAATGTAGCAATACCCGCCTTACCCTTGCATGGCAACAACTTGAGGAAAGGGGTCAAGTTCTCTGTGCAGACAACTTCATGGGGCAAAACACCATGGAGAAGTCGGGTATTGGCAAGCGACGAGTTGGAATGATCGCCATCGGGTTGGAAAGACATAACAGGTCGAATCGTCCTGGTCTCGTCAATGAAGTTCAGACTCGCACAGAACAGTCCTGATAAAGCATTCGTCAAGATCAACCATTTCTCATCCGCCTCTTCGTCTGTCTCAGCATCCAGCCAAGCCCACAGCTCAACGCCAGTGCCTCCCTCGCGGGTCCCATCCCAGGGCCTAGCCCCCCAAGACTGGGCATCCCATCGTCCAAGTGTAAATCGAAGGTGTAGTTCTCGTGTACCGGCATACTGCAGAATCTGCGCTAGCGACCGAGGGAAGAGTCGAAAGTTGTGCGCTTCAAAGTCGGCGATTGACGTATTGGCTCGGAAGTTGAAGCTCGCTAGGAGCTGGGACAGGGGTAATGGTCGAAGCGTCAATTGCTCGTGATAGCCGGACGCTGCGGCCGAAGTAAAAGCGATGCCATTCGTGATGGCAAGGAGGAGATAGGCCAAGAATTGGCGCATGTTGAAAGAGGACTAAGGAGTGTGGAAGTCGATCAAGACTTCACATCGCACCGTTGCCCTTGGATCATCGACTTCATGTTGTAGCTTGGGAAGCTGCGACGTGGAAGGTTCGATGTGGTAAGCGGTGGAATTTGGCAGAAACTTTAGCTTCCCGGCGCGCTTCCTCCACATGCCGTCGCATCTCGGATCTTCAAGGCCCCGCCAACTTTCAACATCTCCAGTCAACAACGCATCCACTATGGCCGCCGAACAGAGAAAGCTGCTTGAGCAGCTCATGGGCGCATCCTCGTCATCTCGCGCCGCCCAACTCTCCCTCACAGACCCCAAGGTCTGCCGTTCCTACCTTGCAGGCACCTGTCCCCACGACCTCTTCACAAACACAAAGCAGGACATTGGTCCGTGTCCGAAAGTGCATAATGAGGGATTGAAGACGGAATACGAGGCGCTGTCGGATCGGGAAAAGCAGAAACACGGATTTGAGTACGACTACATGCGCGATCTTCAAAAATACATCGATGACTGTAATCGACGAATCGATGCTGCACAGAGACGATTGGAGAAGACACCGGATGAGATTCGTCAAACCAATGTTTTGGTATGTTATCCACACTCTCAAGATTACCTAAATGCTAACCTGTCCAGCTCAAATCCATCTCTGACCTCTCAGGCTCCATCACAAACGGCCTTCTCGAAGTCGAAATCCTCGGTTCCATGGGCGAAGTCTCGCGTGCCCAAGACGAGCTCTTCCGCGTTCGTCAAGCCTCACAGTCGAAATCCGACCGCGAAAAGGAACTCAAAGCGCTCTCCGATACATCTGGACCCTCAGGCCACCAGAAGCTGCAAGTCTGCGATGTGTGCGGCGCATACCTTAGTAGACTCGACAACGACCGTCGTCTTGCGGATCACTTTTACGGAAAGATGCATTTGGGTTATGCGCAGATGAGAAAGACGTACGATGCTTTCCCTAAGGAGATGAAGGGTCGCCAGAGACAGCAAATGGATGACGATGGACCCCGAGGACCACGAGGCTCAGGAGGCTATAGGGGTGGCCGTGGTGGAAGAGGATATCGGGGTGGATGGTAATAGTTTAAGGTATTTTTATTGGATCAGGCGTTTGGGCGCTGCGTTTAACGGGGGAAATCGAGAACGAACGCATTTACATAAAGAGCATGGAGGATAATACCCTTTCTAGACTGAGCCCAGCGCTACAAAAGTAAACAGGGGAAATGAGGAGAATTCTTTGCAATCTCGCTTTGACTATGCTGTCTAACTAATGCTGCCTATGGTATTTTCCAACTTCTTTGAACTCCGCTAGCACGCCGTCCTTTTCTTCCCTTCTCTTTCCGGTGTTCATGAGTTCTTGTTCATCTCGTCGTACTCGTCCATCTCTTCATCCCACTTTCCGCCTGTAATTGGTGGCAGCGGTGGTGGAGGTCCAGCTGCTGCTGCAGCAAACGCTGGCTTATCGGCTGCTGGCGCGGGTGCGCTCTTCTTGACTTCACCAGGAAGAGCTGGGAAGTCTTCAGCTGCTGGAACAGCTTGTTTGACTGGAGCGGGCGCTGGGGGTGCACCATCGTGGCCACCACGTCCGCCTCGGCCTCCTCTTCCTCCACGGCCACGTCCTCTGCCTCTACCACCGCGATGTCGCTCGTCGAGGAATCGATCCACATCATGTTCCTCGCTATCCTTTGACGCATACCGACTCCCGTTGAGACCAGCGCTCTTCGTGCCTCGGATTCCACCGTTTGCGCCACGGAATCGTCTATTCTCCTCCTCTTCCTGGGCATCCTTACCCTCGTCCCATCCACCCTCCTTCGTGCTCATAGCCTTGAGTTTTCGCTCTCTGTTCTTGGCACGCTCATCCTCCAATTTGCGCCTATCCTCTTCACCGCGCTTACGTCGCTCCGCCTCTTCTGCGCGTCGCTTCTTAGCCTCCTCCATTCCACGGGCGTACGCAGCAGCGTGGTCCTTCTCGTCCTTCTCAGCCTTTTCAAACCTGCGCGCATTCTCAGCATTGATGAGTTTCATCTTTTCCATTTTGGCGGCAAGTTCTGCCTCGGTGAGCTTGTGTCGCGGGTTTGCGCCGGATTGCAGCCGGGCTCCGGCATTGTTGGCGGTATTTTGCGAGCCGTGGGCGTTTTTCTCGCGAGGAGCAGTGGGCGCGTTGGGAGGAGCGTTGGATGTTGGTGCGGGAGCTTGCTGCTTTACAGGCTTGGGCGATGGGGCAGGAGCCGGCGCTGGCGCTGGCGCTGGCTTGTCGGCAAATCGCGATGAGGAGAGGCCAGCAGGTTTGGAAACGGGTTTGGAGACGGGTTTAGAGGGGGGAGCTGAAGGCGCGGGAGCTTGCGCAGGCTTCTCTTGGGGAGCAGAAGGTGTCTGGACTGGCGCTACAGGTTTAGGCTGCGGTGCGGGCGCGGCAGCCTCGGTGGTGACCACAGTCTCGCTCTCGACAGGTTCGAAGTCATCGTAGAAGAGATCGTCGTCGGTACGTCCACCAAACTGGTCATCCATGATGGGTAAGTGTTAGCGGTTATGTATAAAGAGCAAAAAAAG
The DNA here is from genome assembly GCA_013396295.1 of Fusarium heterosporum. Lineage (NCBI taxonomy): Eukaryota > Fungi > Ascomycota > Sordariomycetes > Hypocreales > Nectriaceae > Fusarium > Fusarium heterosporum. Next base: position 24,260 of record JAAGWQ010000133.1, on the reverse strand, counting down.
GCCTGATATCTATTCCACGTGCAATTGGTAGATTAGCAGCACGCGACCAAGATGCTGAGCCAAAAAAGGGATATGAAGTCAAAGGGTGGAAGTGGTGATGAATCAAGCTGGCGTTGCAATAATACCCCGCCACTCGGAATTCAGAGGCACAGCAGTTTCGATGTGGGGAAGGGAAGGAAACAAGACGGGGTGAGTGGAGCCATTGCAACACCCGCGCGGCTAATTGTTGCTCCGACTTCGGTATACCTAGAGATCTCTAGATCTTTATAAAGGCACGTTTTTTTCAAAGCTGGTAAGTGTGTCGAGGGCTCGAAACCTCTATCAGCGACTCATTTCGTTGAATGATTGTGAGTTAGAATACTGCGTCATTTTTGAAGCTGTGATGTTCCCGAAAGTGTAGGGTAGTTGGAATGCATTTGTAAAACTCGTTTTCTTTACTACAGACCACACACCCAAATGGTGTTTCGGATTTCGAAAAAGGTGATTTTAGATTTCTTTGCGAGGTAGGGAATCTACAGAGATCCAAATACAGTGGCCCAAAATTCCACCATTCACATGGGTCTGTTTCAAGAAGAGGAAAGAAAATGTAAAGGCCTCATAAAATATATTCAAGATGGCAAATCACTCAATTAGCTGCTGCTGTATTCTTCCAGGTCTGCTTAATATTAGCTGTAAGGTTTTTGAGTACCCGTTCCGGCGGCCATGAACCTGTGTGCTCCTGTAATGCGTCTAACCAAGAAGTCATTACCTTTTCCTTATTCTCTATACCGGCAAAGTGTATGAGAAAATCTCCCCGTCTAGCCGCATGGAAGTCCAACCCGTCAGTGGTATTTCGATATACAAACTCAGTTGGCGTATCTCCTGGATAGACATTGAACCAAGTGCTTGGAACTTCCTCGATCCCATCTCGATATCTGGGCTCGTCCATGAGAATTTCCATGGCGCTCTGCTCTTGGAAAGGAAGTGACACATTAGGTTGAAAATGGCGAAAGGCCAGCAAATCACTCAAGAAATCGATTGCCCATGTATTGACCCGGATGAAGAAAACGCCGGCATTTAAACCATTCCAGTCTTTGGACATGATTATGTTCAGCTCATGTTTCGAGTTTGTTTCTCTCTTTTTCTTCGCATCAGCCTCTTGTTCTCCCACAATAGGCGGAAGGAAACTCGTGATAGGCCTGCAGAGGTCGAGAATAATGGTATCCCGATCAGCCCAGAAGAGCCACTCTAACCGTTCCTCTATAGGTTTCGACATCTCTTCTAGAAGGAGAGACAAGATAAACGCTGGCTTGTTCCAGATGCCGTCCACTAAAGATGAGCATAAGACATGAACTTGAGTCTCGTGCACTAGACTGTGCATCAAATGAGTCCGCAGTGCTCTTTGGTAGGTACTTCTCGGATCACCATAATGAGCAGTAACAGTAGCTAGGCGAGTCTTGGCGGTAGGATAATAATAGGCCTTTGTGCATAATTGGCGTAGTGTATCCGCCTCTTCAACGAATGACGTGGCGGTGATCGGCGGTAAGCATTGACTACCACCATGGTGTTGGAAATTTGAGATGATTGTGTTGTGAGACGAGTGTTTGTACGATTGAGGATAGCCCCTTTGGTCAATGAAAAGGAGGGTTTGGTAGAAAATAAAGACTGTTATGGAGCAAGCCAAAATGTAAAAACCGACATCTTTCCTGGTCCTTGGTAGGGAATGTAGAGTGAACATGAAGGTGGCGTGGGAAATGAGGGAAGTCGGGCAGGGTATGGTAAATTGTAGAGTGCCATGAGAAAGATAGGGGCATTTGGATTTGACAGAAGTATGGAGAAAAGGAGACATCACCTACGCCTGACCAAATGTGGACAAGACTCTTGAGGCACTCACTTTCCTTTGTTTGGTTATCCCGCTGACAAAGCAACTCAGAAGATGCGGCCAAAGGAACAAAAAGGAACCTTGAATCAGGAGCGTAATCTCGGTGCGGTGATATTGATGTAAGTAAAGGCGAAAACAACTTATCATGCCAAGATACGCTCTTGTCGGTAAATCGACCAAAGGCTTAGACTGGCATCACTCATAGACACAAAACTGTATGTGCAAAATCTGACAAACTCCGAAATGATCATTTTATATGGCTTAAGATACCTTATGTACCTCTTACAAGTAAAGGATGTGCCTCTGTGTTGAGCACATACTTCATCCGCCCATCACTCTTCACCTGCAACTCAGAGTCCTCGGCAAAGATCAAGTACAAGTACTTGAGCGTCTCAGCGAGCCAGAAACTCTCCATCTTGTCCACAAACTGTCTTGTCTTATCATCCGCCGTCTTCATGACGCTCTTCAACCCTGTGTAGCCACCCTCAATCTTACTCATCTTGTTTAGTGACTCAAAGGCCTCCCAAGCCCAATCTTGCCACTTCTTATCACCGGTTGCCCGGTAAGCATAGTATAGACTCTCTATCGTCTCTGGACGAAGGATGTACTCTGCGTTGACGTGATAGAAGCCGCTCTTTTCGTAGAAGTCTTTCCACTTCTGCGGAGGATAGCGGTTGGCTGCTGCCTTGACCAGAGGCTGGCGACCATCGTCGACCCAACGGAAAACTTCCGGACCGATGCCGGACGGGCTTTGCCTGTAGACCTCGAAGTATGATTCGGAAAGTTCAAGACCGAAGTCAACAAAAGTTTGATTCTGGAGGAGGAGCCCACCAAGAATCAAAGAGCCGCCACAAACGCTTGCCACTGTTTTCGTCAAATTAGTCTCCAGCTCCGACGGCAGAAATAGTGAAGACTTACAATGGCTTGAGAGAGGGATTAAAGTGTCACCGCGCATTTCTCCCAGGAATGTGAGGTCCGGCCTGGTTGACGGCGAAGACGCCAGATGAACCATGGACGACTCAGCTGCCTTGATCCAACTCTCACCATACTCAGCAAACGAGACTGGATCATACATGTACATCTTGATGAGATATTCGTAGTAACTGTCAGAACCACCACCCCATCCAGCTTGATAATCGCCAAAGTATCCAGTATTGAGACTGACATATGTACCCACGAGACCTGGAAGGGTGAATGTTTCATGAGTCTTGGGGTGTATTAAATGATCCTGAGCCCTCTGCGCAAGCTCGGCATACGTCTTGTTTCCAGTCAAGTCGCTCAGTCGAGTCCACTCAAGAACAAGTGTGCCAAAGCAGGTGATGGAGTTGTCGATGTTGCCGTACTGACGCAGCTGAGGGTTGAATATGATCTCGTCGTCAGGAATTCCACTAGGGGTGTCAAATGCGATGCTGAGCCTATCCGCAAGAATCACGGCTGCTTTCAAGAGGTTACTTCTCAGTTGGGGCTCTTTGACTAGATGCTTGTAAGATCCAGACAGTAGGTCGTGGGCTGTGAAATTAGTTAAAATTATTCTTATAGGGAAACGGAGATCGTACCTGACAAAAGTCCTCCAAGGTAACGAATGGTAGTCTCGAAAAGTGAAATAGGCTCATTGGGCACTGCTGTGACTGTAAAGTCCGTGGCCGCAATTTGTCGTAGGATATTGTTGACAATATCGGCTTGGTCCATAAGGATGGCCGTGCTCAGGCCATCGACCGCGGTTGCCCCCCAGCCATTGCTGTCAAGGTTAATGTAAGTTCCGTCTGCCAGTAAGAATTGTGTAAAATACATACCGATCATCTTCATATGTCTTGGCTATAGGCAGCAAAGTATCGTGAGGAGCAGCAAACTTTTCGTATTTGTCCCAAGAGAACCGGAAAGCATCGACAATTGCTGCGGCTCTTTGGGGGTCTCCGCTTAGCTCTGGAGACGTTGACTGGGCCTTGGACTCCGGTGTGGCGGGCTGTGATAGCTGTTGTGAGCTGCCGCTCAAGAAGAGAAATGATATAATTTGCCATGCTATAAACACAGCTCCGAGCCAAATAACGACCCTTTGAAAGGTTTGCTTCATAGTTGGCTTCATCTGATGGAGGCTTTGGTCGAGACAAAAGTTACTGAGAATAGAATACAAGTTGGAACTTAACCGTAAGAGTCCGTTTTCCTCTGAGTGAAAGAAAAGGCTCCCCCTGACTTTGGCTATTGTCCGCGGCAGAACCGTAGGGATTGATTATTTAGGGGTAAATTGTTATCAAGCCACACACCAAGCAGCGCCTGAGTCCCTGGAAATGGCTAGTCGCCCGTCGTTGTCCCCCTGAAAAAACATTTAGACTATTGCCACAAGCTGAAATGGCGCGCTAGAATCGTACACGCACATTGGCCGACTAAGCCACTACACTGCGCTAAAGAAAAAGTAACCAATGTTTTTCGCCAATCTAGGTCATTTTGAGCTAGATTTTGGGAGACTATCGTTTTACATGCAAGGTCCCGATGCTTACTTTATTGACTTGGCGAAAGACAAACCGACTGTGCCTCTCTAAACCTAATTCGAGTGATGGTAATCTCAATTTTCGCAGAGCTCCGTGCCCGACAATTCACTATAGATAAAATGTTCCTCGTACCGGAAGAAAATCTCTTCTTCTCCTCAACGTTGTCGTTCGTACAATCTTTACACAGGCGTTTCGTCCATTACTTTCGTTAACTTCAGGATGCGTTTCATCTCTCTCTGCACTGTTCTCAGTGCCGCACTTGTCAGCGCTGCGCCATGCAAGCCTGTCAAGCCTACTACCACATTGGAGTCGTCGGCTACCTTTGCTACCACCAGCGTTGTTGAGACCAGCACCGCCGAGACAGCCACTGCTGCTCAGACTACCTTGGAGACGACTATCACAACCGAGGCACCGACTGATGCTACGACTGTCCTCGAGACTACCATCACCGAGACCGCGACCGAGACTGGTGCAACTGCGACCTCGGCTGCCACGACTGAGACCACTGCCGTCGAGGCGACTACCACTACTGTTAGCGAGGAGCCTGAGCCTACAAACTTTCTTAGAAACGGCGGCTTCGAGGACAAGAACAACGTGGATTGGGACGTCCGAACTGCTCAGATCGTTAAGGACGCCGCCAAAGCCCATTCTGGCGAGAAATTCGTGTAAGTGTTGCTGCAGAGTGCTCAAGTATAGAATGCTAAATCGCAAACAGCCAATTGGCCGTAACAAACAGCTTCGCAAACGGAGGCAACCAGTTCAACCAGACCATCAATGGCCTCAACACTGAGCGCCTCTTCCGCCTCAAGTTCTCCAGTGCCACTTTCGGCAATCCTGTGCCTAGCCAACATGTAGACACATGCAAGATTGAGGCGCTCAAGGACGGCCTGATAATCGGTTCGTGGCCGGTGGATACGATTAATCTCAACGAGTACCAGGACTACGAAATGGACTTCGTAATCGACGACGAGGATATGACACTGTCGATGAGAATTCGCTGCGACCCCAACTACAAGGTTACCGTGACTGTTGGTATCGATGATGTGTCTGTCACCGACGCCGGTGAGGCCCCAGAACCGCCGGCGCCTACGAACTAAACATGGTTTTCTTCTGATTCTTGATTCAAAAGATCATGTGTCTTCAATACCACAAAGGTCTGGTTCCACTCACAAGAGGGAAATCAATGGAGATGTTTGTTTCTTTGCAATTTGTTACTTTTCACAACGTGGGATAACTGTTAATACTTTGGCCAAAATAATATTCACACATGACAGCATGGCTCCAGGACGGTAATGATAGCCAATGTATCTATTGCAACTGATTTTTGAGTATATAATCTATGCTTCAAATTGATGGCCAAAAAATTGTTTATGCTGTCTGTGATATGATAGTCTTGAATGGCTCCTTCGAAAGCTTGAGCTTGTTCAAGCACGACGAAAATCCCATCGGCATGGAATTGGCATCTTTGTATCGAGTTGGGGGGTATTCCGATTTAGACCAAGTATGCTACACGGGAAGTGAATCTGCGACAAGTTCTATGGCACATAGTCATTTCTCTGAATATCTAGAGATTACTGTGTATGAATTGCATATATACCGTATAATTGACTCTGCGCATAGCAGAGTCACATCGTTGTTTGGAACAGATACATAAACGTCCTCCCAACTCCTCCAGCTCTTGGAACACCAGCCGATACACACCTCCGAGCATCTTGACTCTTCCTGACCGGAATCTTACGGTACTGAACTGTCTCAACTCCACTGTCATCAAACCTTTTCTCGGCCACGACCTTATAACCCCAATGCGCGGGAACACCTTGATCCGAAAGAACCAGTAGACAGCTCCAAGGATTAAAACACCCACGCCAACCACAGGAGACACATAATACAGGTATCCATCTGCGTTCCAGTCGCCATATGGTGGGATAAACGGCACAAAGGCGAGAAAGATGTTGGCGAGGAGATAGATTACGGAGATCGGGAGATACGTGGGCCAGGGCGAAGTCCACTTCTCTGACTTGTTATAGTAAAGGTGAAAGAGACCAGCAGTAACGAAGCCATTGACCCATGAGCCAGGATAGGTGTATTTGAATCATCAGTGTAAGTATAGCCAAGATTATAGAAGAGAAGGGCAACTTACAGATTGACAACGAAATTGTAAGCAGGACCTGCAGGCGGTGCAAGGAGTCCGAGCCTCCCAGCCACCATGAGATTCTAACCCTGAAGCATAGAGAATATGTCAACCGAAGGCGAGAGAATTGCCAGACGAGAAACCGAGAAGAATCATCAGCGATGCCAAGACATATGTTGCCAAGTATCGAGGATAACGATAGACTCGCTCGAGATAATTCTTCTCGCCGCCAGATCGGGGAATAGCAAGTCTAAATTCAAGAAAGACACTCAGGCCACAAAAATTGAGGAATCCGCCGATGATCCAGAGCATAACGCAAATACCGATAGATCCTGTCGCTGCAAAGATACTCGACGGAGTGGAAAAGAACTAATGGTCAGCTTGGCCAGTGGTATCACGGGCCACTTACCTCCTGTGCCAATTATTTTGTCGAGGATGAGGAAGACAGCGCCCGTAACACCTATTTCGCGACCCTCGGTGGAAGCAAATCTTTGAGCGTCGATAGTGCTCACATTGAAACAAGAACAATGGAATTATATCGCTGTAGAATGTCAATGTCGAATTCTTGCCGAAGTGTATCACCAATATATATAGGTCGCTGCATAATCACCATGATGGGAAGGTCGTGAGCCCCAGCGGCGTTCTGAGTTCTGACCACAAAATAAGCATAAGCATTGGAGTAAGGTTTAGGGTGCAGATCATCCAGACAAGGGTTAAACAGGCTAAATTATGTAGGTAGTAATGATATCATTATAAGTCTAGTCTAGAAGCAAAAGATATGGTCGCTCATCTTGGCAGAAGCACCAGGCTGCTCGAATCCTAGGTTACCCAGGGATATCTTGGCCGCCTTGATCATTCCTGGAGGTCCACACAGCATGATCTTGGAGTCGGGGCCGGGTGCTGGGAACTTCTCCTCCATGAGCGCCTGTGTAGCGTATCCAGTTCCATAGGCCCAATCTGCGGGGGCCTTCTCGACAACGTAGTAGAGTCTGAAGTTTTGGGGGTATCGTCGGGCAAATGTCTCGAGCTCCTTGCGCAGCAGAATATCCTGTTCTGAGCGGTTGGCGTAGACGAGGCTAACTTGTGTGAGATCGCGGTCGTCTTCGCATATGGCTCGGATAATTTGGAACATGGGGGTGATGCCTGTTCCTCCAGCGAGCATGCCTATTCTCTTGCAGAGGCCGCGCTGGTATCGCATAGCTCCCTTGGGTCCTCGGAACTGGACTTCGTCACCGAGCTCAAGGTTGGCGAGATACTTTCCGGTCAGAAGACCATCAGGATAGCACTTGATAACGAGCTCGAGCTTGCCAAGGTCGTTGTTATTTGAAACGGGTGTGTAGGATCTGTTGACTGACTTGCCGTCAATCTCCGCCTTGATGGCAAGATGTTGGCCAGTTGGCAGGCCGAGAACTGTAGTGGCAGTGGGCAGGCTGAAAATCAGACGGTAAACATTGGGTGCAATCAACTCCTTCTCGGTCAAAGGAAGAGCATGGTATGCCGCGGGGTCGAGCCATCCTCGTTGAATAAGAGGGTTGACTTTTGTGACCTTGGGCATCTTCTTGTGGGGAGCATAACTCATGAAACCGCCCTCCTCAAAGTGTAAATGCTTGGAAAGCTTCTTGGCTGTGACAACACCAGCAACGGTGAAAATGACAGAGGCTATGACGAAGCCCTCGAGGAAACCAGGACCTGATCCAGAAGTCTTGATTTTGGGCAAGGCACTTAGAACCTCGGGGTTCAACCGGTATGCTTGGTGAAGTGCTATGGCACCAACTGAGACGGCAGCGCCGGCTGTGAGGGCGGTTGAGGCTAAGCTGCTTGAAGGGGCAACCTTGGGAGCAGCCTTTTTTAGTGTGACGGCCTTGGGAGCATTTCGCACTGGAGCACCCTTGTATTCTCCAATGTGATACTCCTCCATAATTTCGAAGGCATCCTCAGAGTGGCCAGCACTGTCGAACTCTACTGTTGAGTCCTTGCCAGCAACTTCAACGAGGACCTCTGCACCACCGGGGTGGTCCTCAATGTATTTTGTAACATCATAAACTGAAGCGGTCAGTAATTGTTTATGAGAATTGCAACGGGAGACATACCCTGCCCCTTGATTATTGTCCAACAATCGCCACGGGTGTTATGAGCCGCTACTTCTTTCGCAGTAAATGAAGCCATTTTGAAGATAATGAAGTTACAACACTAAAAGTCACCGCAAACCAAAGCAAGCGGACACAGCTCAATATATCAATCGCAATCAAATACCGTCGCAAGGATTGGCTAGCTAATCTCCTAATGTGGCCAAGCCGAGGCTTCAGGGCTTTTTCTCGGCCGATGGTGGGTCCGGAGGGCCCGGGTCCCCGTGCTTGCTCCGATTGCAACGTGTGCGACCTTTGAATGGCTACTAATCCGTCGGTCAGGGCATTTTATGGATCTTGGCCGAGGCACGGAGTTCGGTTTTCATAGTTATTCACCGTAGGGAGATTTCAGGGCATTTGTTATCTCGACTCGTGCATGGCTCTATGAGCGAATATGGCGATATTTCCGTTAGTGCCTGGTTTGTAGAGGGCATTCCCGCTTTAGCCACCAATTACACATACGTATTCACAATCACTAACGAGGCTCTGCGGAGAATTTGATGTGGATAGAGACGCCACCTTCGTCAAAATCTTCATGCCCCCCCTATCTACCGGCATATTACCAGGTTTATGCGAAATCCACAATGCGATACGTCGGTGGCTTCGAGCCTCGGCTCGTTTTCGTTGGGCGCTTTATATAGACCAGCTAGTAATCTGGAATTCGAAGCCATTCATTTGCCGCGCCGTTAAGCTGTTTATTTATCTTAGAAGTTCATTATGGCTACTAAACGTTTCCATCTTATGGGCGAGGACCCTTCAACCGCCCAGGAAATTGAGGTTTCTTCTTCATTAGACGAGCAAGGCCTGCAACATTTGGTTGCGTCGCATTTTGCCATTGTTGATCCTAATGGTAAGTCATTGTCAATTGACTGATGACAACCACTAACATTTTAGGCATCGGCTTTGTCACGGATACAGAGGCCCTCACCACAGTCGCCGATGTGCTCGCGGCAGACAACATCTCCATTACCATCGATGGCAAGGCTGTTCGTGAGGTGCCTGGACCCAAGGGTCTGCCTCTTGTAGGCAACTATTTCGAGGTGTACCCTGACCATCTCGGCAACCACCAGCGTCTGTTTGAGAAGTACGGCCCTCTCATCAAGACTACAAACATGGGCAACACCATTTACACCACAAACGACCCCAAGCTGGCCACTATCGTCTTTGGTGAGACGGATTTTTTCTCAAAGAGAATTATCGACGGCCACCCTCTTTTTCCCATCAAGAACAAGGAGGCTGGTGTTTTCCTTGGTGATACCGATACTGAGGAGTGGAGAGAAGTGCACAAGTTTCTGCCTCCTGCTCTTGGACCCAAGGCTGTGCGCCATTATGCTCCCACCATGCAAAAGACTGTCGAAGACGCTTTCAAGGTTTTTGATGAACTCGATGAACGCGATGAGGCTTGGAATGTGTACCCCTATATGCTCAAGCTTGGAGCACAGGCTGTCGGCAAATTGGTGCTAGGCATGGACTTCCAGCACTTTACATCCCCTGACGCACGGCCCCACGCCATGGTGCTGAGAATCGCGCAGTCCCTGGAACTTAACAAGAAGATCACATCCATGGGTAGCTGGTACAAGAACCTACCATTTGGCGACCCTCAGCGTCTGCGCGAGGCTCGCGCTCACATGGAGGCTATGATGACAGAATCCGTCGAGAATGCCTCCAAGGGTGTTGGCGATTTGGAGCTTCAGGACGCTGCTGTTCAGGCTGAGAACATGGTCGACTACGTCCTCCGAGCTAGTGACAGTAAGGGAAACAAGCTGCCCCGTGAGCGAATTATGGAGCCGCTTGTTGTTGCTACTGGCGCTGGCTTCACCACAACTAGTTCTCTTTTGTCCTGGCTCCTGTACGGTCTCGTTGCGTACCCCGGCATGCAGGAGAGACTTCTTCAGGAGATGGTTGACAACGGCTTTGACGAAAACACTCAGATCACCGCTGATCTGACCAACAAGCTTACATTCCTTGACCACTATATCAAGGAGACACAACGACGACACAACCCCTCATACCAGCCTGCGCGAACATCATCGGTTGACATGATTCTTCCCGGAGGTTACAAGCTCCCCAAGGACTCTATTGTCATCCCCGCCATTCATCACATCCACAACAACACCAAGATATGGGACAACCCTTCTCTCTTCGATCCTGACCGCTGGGACACCGAGCGCGTCAAGAACCGCCCTAAGGACTCCTACATCCCGTTCGCCACCGGCCCTCGCATGTGCGTTGGTTTCAACTTTGCTCTTCAGGAGGTCAAGGTGTTTTTGCCCAAGTTGGTGTACCGATACAAGTTCAGCATGGCTCAGGACGGACCTGTGGAGTATGACCCTATGTTCCAGCTGATTCGCCCTAATAACCTGTATGTGAGGGCTGAGAGAAGAATAAAGTGGCCTTCAAAGAGTGATTAAGCGGGAGTATCATTTTGGGATGGGAATAGACAAAAGCTAGATAATAGACTAATGTACAAGATATCAAATGATTTAGTTATATGAATGGACGTGTACAAGTGAGACTATGTTTGTAGGTTTAGTGGAGTGCTAATATACACTGTCCTCAACGACATCGGATTATATTGCCTAGTCCCAGAGATATACATCCGACCATGGTACGACCGGATATGATATTTGTTCAAGTTAGCGTGTTAGTGTCTGGGGTATGGGGCTTTTGTTGTGTTGAAAACCGTGCTATTTGATATTTGCCTTTACAGCCTGGAGCATATCATTATTACTTGCATTAGAACATTATATTCAGCAATCTGGTAAACTGCATTGCCCGAGGCATCATTGAACCTACTTGCGTTCTCATCCGGTAGCATCCCTCTTGGGGTTTAAAGGCATAGTTTGTTTATAAATCTATCTAAGATCTACTAAACGCCATCTTTCTATAGCGACTGCCCGACCTCGGACAATCATCGTAGTCATGAAATCAAGTTTGTTGCTTGGCTTGAAGTCTTGCTTGAGTCAGGGTCCTCGTGGCATCTTATATCTGTGAGAAACTATCAAATAGGTATTCGGCAGTCATTTAAGTAAAAAAAAAAGTCATCTTGACCTTGGCTGTTCAACGCCGCGCTGTTCAGATATGTATGAAGAGTCCGCCCAGTTGTCAGTGTGATTGCGATATTGTATCAGCAGCCTTTGGCGGAAATTTCGCTGATCCGAAGCGCTCAGATTATCTATCGATGGGTAGTTTGGAAGACATTTTGCACATGAGCACAATCCTTGAATACTAGATACCCCCATGACGCTCGGACACAGAAATGGAAAGTTGCAGGCGCTTCGCGAATTGCCATTATTAGCACATGCATGTACCAACCCAACCAACCAACAAAACTCTTGGCACCAGGTATCGAGTGATGGAGATCACAGTAGCCCATCGCACATTGCGGAACATCGAATGGCAGAACATTTCCGCTTCTATGACTATCAGACTCGAAAATCATGTCTAAATCCTGCTTTTATAATTGTTGCTATTGTTCCCATATAAGTAGATCCTCAGAGTTAGAAACTGAAACTGAACCATGGTGTCAAGCCCCTGTCGACCCTCAGCCCTTGTCTTCTCTTGCATATGAACAGGCCAATTAATACAACACAAGTTAAGCGCTCGGCTAAATGACGAACCCCGCAAGCGCAAGACGCCTTGAACTACTATTTATTACAGCGCTTTGCCCTCATCACGTCGTGCAGGCCGTTCAAACTCACTTCTCTCTCTTTTTTCGATTATATGTGTTGCTTGATTAAGGCCAGGTGTTGACTCTCCAAGTTCGCTGATACAACGCCACTGTCATACTATGGCAATTTTTACCCGACCAGAGAAGAAAGGCCTGATGGCGACTACCAGCTCAATCGAGCTTACTAGCGCTCATAATGCTGATACTACTAAACCCACAACCACGCTCGATCAATCCTCCCCTTCTTGGTTCATGAGGGTTGGTTTAACTATACCAGTGATTGTTATTCCCGTTGCCTACATCGGTGAGTCATTCTGGTCTACTGCCATACAAATGCTCATGATATTGTAGTTCTTGTCGTTTTGATGGGGTGTATCAATGGAAAGCCACAGAATTCCTTTGGCGACAATGTAGCTGAAGTCGCTACAGTCGCCTCTACGTTGTGGCCAATCTCGTTCGCGGCAGTCATTGGGCCACTTCTCAAGACACTCGCACTTCTCTGCGCTGAGAAAGGGTCAACCTTGGTTTCTCTAGAATTCCTATTGACTAGCCAGACAACTGCTTCAGCTGTGAAGAATGTTTTTACCATGGGCTTTTTCCGAAGCTGGGCTGTGGCCATCGTCGCGATATGGTTCCTAAGCCCACTAGGCGGTCAAGCAGCGCTGCGCTGCTTATATTTAAAAGAAAACATCATACAGACTGAAGTACCAGCATTGTACTACCTTGGTAACAACAGTACAAAGATGTACATATACTACTTTGGCGGAGCCTATGCGTTTCAAGGAGCATCAGCTGCTGCATCCGAACTTTCCAACCTGCGAGCGGTCGTCTCTACATCGTTTTTCGCCCCTTCTACATTAGTCTCGCACGCCAATGGTAGCAGCTCCAATTTTGCGAACGCCGTGAAAGGCCTTGGAGGGAAGCTTCAAGCTTCTCAGTCAGGTCAACGGGATCTCTGGCGCAATGTCAAGGTACCCTTTGTCCAGTACTTGCCAGGATACGATCATGAAAATCCAACATCATGGGTATCAGTGCCTCAGGATCAGGTCGTGTCTTACGCCTCGCACGTCGGACTACCAGTCAGAGGAGCTTCTTTTGACAGGGCAGGAAACTCTACCATGTTTGTCAAGTATCATTATCAAACGCTTTCGTGTGGAGATGCCTTTGAAGGCACCGACTTGGTCAGGAATGGTTCAACTGCGCTGCGGTTCCATAATACCAGTTCTGACACGGCGCTAAGGCATCAGTACCTTGGAACAAATATTCAAAATACCGGGTATCCAAACGTCTGGTTTGACATATTAAACACCTCAGCAGCTGCTCGGGAGGCTACCTTTTACAACCCACCTCAGGGGCCATGGGATCCTCGGCCCAGGTTGCAGCTAGTTATGGGAGAGCCATGCTGGAGCTCTCTTAAATTCGAGTCTTGGAACAGGACGAGAGTGTGCAACATTGGCATTTCGTATGTCGAGATGGAAGTGCAATGCACCAGGGCAACAGCCGTGGCTGATTTAGTTTGCCAGGCGACGCGTGCTCGACACGCTCCATCGTACCCAATAAATGGAAACTTGACTGCATTGTCAAACACCATGCTAGCTCGGAATGTCCTCAATCAGTTGGCTTTCACGGGTGCCACCCTTCGCAGTTCGCAGTTCAGCATGCTAGAGAGATATCTCAGGGACCCTCCAACATCTTTGCAACCTTCCTTCGAGAGGGCTGGCGGTGCACATAATGGGCCCAACTGCGACTTCTCCCCCCCAACCGACATTCTGGAGAGGAGACTTGCCACAGCACTCAACACTATGATTATGGCGAGTTATAAAACAGCTGACTTGACTGGCGGTGACGAGATCTCTGTGGATGATTCCGATTCTATATGGGAGAAGACGAACGCAAACTGGACAGAATACGGCGCAAAGACATATGCCCTCAACGTACCCTGGTATTGTACAACGGTTATTTCGGTGGTGATATTACTGATATGCGCCGTTGCTAATGTCGTCGTACGTCAACTTATAAAGGCTCCTGATTTCTTGGACAGTGTTGTTGGTCTTACACGAGATTCTCCATTTATCAATTTGTCACAAGACGGGAGCGGTTTGAGTGGCGCTGACCGCTTGAATACTATAAGAGATGTCAAGGTTCGGATCTGCGACGTTTATCCGGAACAAGAGGTGGGGAGAGTCGCTCTGACGACTGACTTGGGAGGTCCCGAATTGAGATGGGAGCGAGCCTATACTTAGTTCCACGATCCAACAACGGCGTGTACACCCGTTGTGGCTAGGTGTTTACAGGGAAGAGCTACATGATATTGCTTCTCACTAATACAGTAATAATAACAAATTAAATAATACCACGTCATTTGGCGCAAGACCAATTATGTGTATCGGTATCCATAGATTCTTGGGTGACTTCACTGATGGTGACCAAGACTAACAGATAAATTCATGTACCTGGTTTTAGTGATATCATTAGGAGACCTAATGGTACTCAGCCCCAGGCTACGCTTATCGATAAAGAACCTCTCGCATCCGCACGGGCATGAGATCGTCCCCTGCGTGTAAGCGCTAACAAGCTTCAAGTAGCATCATTGGCGAACTGGCCAACGGGAAAGACATTGAATCCTTCAAATGCGAAAACCCAGCGCCTTAAGCTCTAAAATTCTAGCCTAATCGACTCCTTTGCAGTGGCAGTGCGCTCTAAATCACCAAAGACATACTAGCAGAACCCAGTCACGGTCCCCAAATCTTGGCCGGGATGAAACAGCATCGCCTCAGAAGGATCAAATTCGCAACAAGGGTCCCCAGCTGACGTGTTTTGTTTTAATCTGTCTTGCTCGGACTCCAAATGCGAGCTCAGTAGTCTCAATAAATTAAATTTATACCTTCACTGCCTCGTTTTTGTCTAGGCATCACCAGAAAAATGTCGCCTGTATCGCCAGAAGCTAGCTCTTCGACGCCCGTCGACACTATTGCGCCTCCGTCGTACACAGCCAACGCTGACGTTCGCACCGATGAAAAGATCGCTGTTGAGTATGTTTGCCCGTCAATTCCTCACACAACTTGGCTGACTAGAGGTTACAGACAGCGACACGTCAACGACGATAACCTCCCCGAAGTCGTAGCCGAATCAATGCAGCAGCATCAGACGAGTCCCGCGCCGGTGAGCGAGTACAATCCTACGTCGAATGTTTCGCCTGCGCCGGTGAGCACGATGACCTGGGATGGAGCGCAATCACCGCCGATTCTGCAACATCCTGCTCTTGCGCAGCAGCAATATTCTGGACATGAATCAATGGGCATCCCGATGCAGCAACATCCGCAACAGCACATGGGACCTACTGTGACGCCTCTGCATTTGCTAGCTGATCAAGCTGATTCCGTCGATTGTCCGTTCTGCCAACGTCAGTCAGAGACCAAGGTCAAGAAGTCAGCTTCTTCAATGACACAGTAGGTCTTTCGCATATCTTACGAGGAGCTTTTCTAATTTTTTCTAGTATCTATGCTACCATTCTCTTCTTCACGACTTTTTTCGGTGTCATCTTCCCATACACATGCCATTGCGCGCCAAACATCACCCACTACTGCAAGCACTGCAATCGCAAAGTGGCATTCAAGGAGCGAGGAGGCCAAATGGAGGCCTTGGGTACGCCCGACCACTTGAGGGAGGTGTCCAAGTATGCCAATCAGCCTGCACAGTGACATGGATGCTTTAGGAGTAAGGCGTTGGGTTAACGAGCGATAATATTGTCTATTTTATTATTCCCGCTGTTCGTCTTCAGCGAGGAGGGGCGCTCTCTCGGGAGTCTTTTTATCCTTCTTCAGACCGTACGATGCGATTGTGTAAATACCGAAAATACCCATGAACGTGCTGAATGCAAATGCGACAATACCTTTGAAGGTGAAACTATTATTGTCAGTCAGGGTTCGACAGTCAGGTGTGCAACATACCCATCAGGAAGACGTGGCGGGGGAACGTTTTCGCCAGAGAGATCGAGAAGATCTCTGTTTCCTGCAGCATTACCGGTAGTAGGAATATCGCCCGCTTTGCATGCGTCCAGGTGGTTCTTGGGCAGCTTCAACGAAGCTTGAAGCGCAAGAGGATCTTCAACGAATGTCGCGATCAGACCTGACGTGACGTGCCATTCGATGTGACAGTGGAACAACCAGACACCTAACAATTAGCTGCATTCAATACTCATACGGAATACATACCTGGGTTATCGGCCTTGAATCGGAGAACCGCGTTTCCGTTACCTCTCACAACAACGGTATCACGTCGCATTGGGGTTTCTGAAAATGTCTCTGACCCTTTGAAGTCGCCCACATCATCTTCGCTACGGTGCAACACTTGAAAGTGATGACCATGCAAATGGAATGGGTGTCGCCCATCATCCCTGTTGTTGACCACCACTTGAACAATCTCATCCTTCTCCAGCACAAAGCTATGCGTATACGTTCCGTAGATCTGTGGATTCGTCGCCTCCTTTCCGCTTGTCAGAGCAGTATACAGCGTTGGAACCTTGGGAGCGCGATAAGTAATGTTGTTGAAGAAAGCATAGTTGGCGCCATCATGGAGATTATCCATGATGACGTCCAGCTCAACACTTTTGCTAGGTTCCGGAAGTCTAGCCATTTCATCATAAGGCACAAGATCCATATCGTCGTAAGGATCGAATTCATGCACGATGGATGGCTCGGGAAGATCCTTGTCTTGATCATACACGAGCCATCCCGTGACATTATAGTTGAGATCATCGGGGAGCACGTCAAAAAGATCCTGGATTGTTAGCCATGTAAATCAAAGAGCGGACAACTTACCGTATCCATGCTCGCAACGATGGGATAGTTGGCCAAAGACTCCTTTTTGGTGGTGATCAAGACACTGCATCGTTGACCCGCAGACAGATAAATCATGTTGGCTTGGGCGGGTTTCGTGTATGCACCGTCTACCTCAACGATTGTCATGTTATGTCCTTCGATCCAGAAGAACTGGCCCGCAAAGGCAGCGATGTTGGCGAGGCGCAGGAAATATGTCTTGCCAGGTTGAACAGCAACCTTGAGATCCTGGGTCTCATTCATAAGAGCCGCTTGAGGAACTGGCTCAGCACCTGTTGGATTTCCTTTCCGCATGAATTCAGGAATCAAGGTCTGCATCTGGTCGTGATACCAATCTGAAATGGTCATGATGATTTCATCGTCATATTGTCCCTTGAAAGGTGACTCAGGATCGTGAATGATGAGAGGACCGCGCAGTCCATCTGGGTACTGACTCTCTGTGTGCGAGTGGTACCAGTATGTGCCGGGTTGAGTGATCTTTTTGGTCAGCCTGATTCTCGATTGAGTGATGATACATACTGTAAAGTTGTAGAGAAACGACTCCCCAGGCTGAATAGGACACTGCGTAACCTGCGAAGGACCATCCATATGATTTGAACCATTCATAAAAAGCCCATGAAAATGCAATGAGGTGGACTGATTTCCCAGATTATTCCTCGCATTTATCAAAATCGTATCACCCACAGTAGCCTCGATCCTGGGAATCGGCCACTGTCCATTGATGCCGATCGTGGGCCTCTCAAACGCACCGTCAGGATTCGCCCTGACCCATTCAATGGTAAAGTCATAAGAGACGGTAGCAGCCAGGGCGGCCGGCGCCAGAATCACAGCCCATCCGAATCGCATGTTTGTGTTGATGGAGCGAAAGTCGGATTAAAGCATAAAGCGTGGAGACAGGGATCTTATCAATCAGATAATCCGACGTCGGGGAACTTCTGGCGTGCATTGTGCGTGGTTATTGGGTCCTTTAACTACCCTCCCAAAACCCCCGTCACAAGGCCCTTCATCAAAGCGCAGAATTTTCAGGTGATCCATGTCTCAGAAGCTGTGATTCGGTGTTTCTGATGAACCAAGTAACCAAGTGGGCATCGTGTGACCTTAGTCCAAACCCGGCCGAGGTAATTTTGACACAAAGCCTTGGCGTGCGGTTGTCGGGATACACTCAATTTCGCGAGCGTTATCTGATCTTGCGGCTTCAATCTATCCAACATCATCGTCAAAATGCTTGATCTGTTTTCCGTTCCCGTGTTTGTGGTCGTCTTTCGAGAGACTCTCGAGACTGCCATTATCGTTTCTGTTCTGCTGGCTTTTCTCAAACAGACCCTCGATGGCTCGCAGCACGATGCTGTTTATAAAACCCTGCGCACACAGGTGAGTTTATCGTCAATTTACCGAATACCACTAATTGTCAGGTCTGGCTGGGAACCGCCACTGGTTTCGCTGTTTGCGCTATCGGGTCTGGTGTGATTATCGGCATATTCTACATTTTGGGAAACGACACCTGGGCAGATCACGAGTATTACTACGAGGGAGTATTCTCACTCATCTCGGCCATCATCATCACCATCATGGGCGGTGCTTTGCTGCGCGTAGGGAAGATGGAGGATAAGTGGCGGGCTAAACTGGCAAAGGCGATTGAATCCCCAGTGGCTACCCACGGAAAGCGGGCATGGCTTGTAAATTTCTTTGAGAAATATGCCATGTTTGCTCTTCCATTCATCACAGTGCTCCGCGAGGGCATTGAAGGTATTGTTTTCGTTGCTGGTGTGTCGTTTTCTGCACCGGCGTCTGCCGTCCCTTTGCCTGTCATCATGGGGTTGACACTGGGTGGACTTGTTGGATACGCTCTCTACCGGTAAGCCACGCGCAAAGCATAATTGACGACGACCTAACTCTCGCAGGGGCGGCTCATCGGCAAAGCTCCAGTACTTCCTCGTGGGATCGACTTGTCTTCTTTACCTTGTCGCCGCAGGTCTCTTTTCTCGCGCCATCTGGCTCTTTGAGCAGCAGCAGTGGAACAAGGTTGTCGGCGGTGATGCGGCGGAACTCGGAGATGGCCCTGGATCGTACGATATCGACCGGAGTATCTGGCACGTCAACGTAAGTTGCCCCTGACTACCTTCACAAAGACCTCACTGACAGTTCAGTGCTGCAATCCTCAGCTCAATGGCGGAGGAGGGTGGGCTATCTTGAATGCTGTTGTTGGATGGAACAACTCTGCTACGTATGGTTCTGTTCTTGCCTATAATCTGTACTGGGTTTTCGTCATTGCGCAGTTTTCCGCAATGGCATACAAGGAGGATCACGGTCACTGGCCATTGACCAAGGCAAAGGAGGAGCACACGAGAAATGATTAGATGAATGTATTGTCCAAGTCAAATAAAGCAAATACCGTTATCGATCGTGTTCGTTCGTACACCCGCGCTCTAAATACACGCTAACTGTCAATCACCTAATCCTCCATACGAGGCTTCTTGCGAGGTCGTCCAGGTCCACGCGCGGTCCTGCGCTTGTCGTTGGAAGCACCACTGGCCAACAGCTTGGCCTCAAACTTCTCCAGCTCGCCGGGGGCAATCGTGCGCAGCTTAGACTCCTGCTCCCAGGTTGAGTCGGCGGCGCGGTATCCAACCCACTGTACCTCGTACATATAATTGTCACCCTTGGACCTGCCGGGACGCACAGTGCGCTTGAGGATCTTGAAAGCGTGGTAGATATCAAGATTGGTGGCAGCCTCACGACCACCGAGCTTGTCCCAATACTTGAACACCAGCGCAGGAACCTGCTCTTGCAGACTCCATTCTGATTCCCAGGTTGTTTCGCCACCCTCCCACTTGACTTTGATGTCGACGGTCGAGTTGTCCGCATCGACGCGGTGGTCCACGAATTCCTCAATCGCAACGTCTTCCTTAAAGCCAGGATCGATCTCTGCAGGGGAGTCACTGTTGGGCTGAGGTTGCGACTCTTCGCCGTTTTGCTCAACACTATCGGGTTCGGGGCTTTGAGGTTCAGGATCGGCTTGCTGGTACGCAGCAGCACGCTTCTCGGCGGGAGTAGTGGTTTTTGGTGTGCTGACTTTGACGCTGTCTTTGGGGGTGCCAGTGCGAGGTGTCGCGACTCGAGGAGTTCCGGTGCGAGGAGTTCCGGCGCGAGGCGTGCCAGTACGAGGAGTGCCAGTTCTCAGCGCGGGAGAGGCCTTGATGGTATCTCCCTTTTCACGGTGTACCAGGCCATCCTCCGTGGGAGTACCGGCAGGCATAATGGCGTCTCTGGTCCTCAACGGCGAAGCTGGAAAGTCGTAAGGATCTGGTCAGTCAGCGCATGCGACATGTGCGATGTGGGTTGGAAGCACCTTTGCTGGGCGATACCATGACAGTGAAGCAAAAACCGCGATGATTGCGATTGGCTACGTCGTGGTTCGGCGAGTTGACCTTGGTTTCAGTGGTTTGCACTTATTGCGTCACTGCAGGTGCTGGTCGCGAGTTGCGCGCAGGCGCGTTGATATGGGGCTGTGACGCCACAATCAGCCACTGCTGACTGAGAGAGTGGCAGCAACACAGGCAATATACTGCTTGTGAGGTGTTTGGGTTTATGGATGTGCTTATTCTTAGCTGTTTGTAGCTGTAGCTTTCCGGTTCCTGATCCCTTTTCCCGTATTACAATACATGTCTCTCCCAATTTTGCGTTCTTGATCTCATGATTCACAACTGTCCCTACACAGTCACAGTGACACTCCCAGACTCCCCTAGTATTTCCGGCTGTGGGTATGGGCAACATTCACCAGTGGCATTTCGTCGATTGCTGACGCGAGAATCATTGTTCCAAAGCGGACTTTGAAGATATAGGGGTCAATTGGCGGCATTCATGGTAAGCTAGCCGATCCAAATCTGGGCTCACCCAAGTCACGTTTGGCCGATTATGAAGACAAGACATTGACGTCAGAGTCTACCTCTTGGTTCTTGACACACAGACCCAATCGCAGTATTTCAAGGCTTCATTTTTAGCGGAAATATGGCATCATGTAGCGCCGGTGCGCACCTGTCAGACCAAATCATGTCAGAACCGAGCGCGGCACAGCTTACCTTTTCTTCCTTTGTTCAAACTTCACATGGCCATTGTTTAGAATTGAAAAGGATATCTCGAGAGTCTAGATCTGCCTACCAAGATTGTAGTCCAGTCCGCCTATGAAGTCCATCATGTCTGATGGGCATCCCATGATAGTCTGTCTCAACCATCAATCGAGTGTAGCATGTGAGGAGGAATCCATTAATATGAAAGTGATATAAAGAACTTTCTAACCGGTCTATGTTTCGAATCGACCAGCCCGAGGAAGCTCCGTATGTTCAAACAACATATTGCTCTCATGATGAGATAGAACGTGTCAGGTCATGATGACAGTCTCCAACCTTATAACGGGGATATGTCAGATTTGATTTCATGTTTGTATCACGATTGACTAAAACAGATCCTCGTAGCATACAAATGTGTAAAGTTCAGCCCGAATGGTGATATCATGAGCCCTGGTTGACACTAGTTCATTACCAAACAAACCACGGAAGCTTTCCAATTCGAAATCGCCCTACCAAGCCTTAATGCTGGAAGCAAGCTATCTTCCTATTCTATTTGAAGCTTACTCTCTGTTATCCTAGACCTCTTCTTTCAGGGGTTCCTCTAGCAATTTTCTTCGATCTTCACCTCACAGAATATATTGCGACTACCCTACAGCCTCTTACCACATTTGAGAATGAAATCGTTCGCAAACGGCTTCACCTAGTCGAATGCGGATCTAAAGAAAGAACAACATGAATTCTTGCAGTGCAAGGGGTGCTCGTATCTTTGTGTAGACTGTTCATTCGTTATTAGGATTACCATCGCAAGTATGATGGCCAGCTTGGAGTAGCAGACAATGCATTTCGACAATGACAACAGAGGAACTTTCCATCAGGTAACAGCTTTACCAACGTCTTTGGTTGAACGGATGTACAAATAGCTTTTCTGGTTCAAGCTGAGGTGTCAGCGGCTGCTATTCAAACTTACCAAGATACCAATAAACAGAGCGTATATCGAGACCTTTAGTTTTTCATTAATGGAAGAAGTGAGAGGTCTTCTTAAACTCATCAGCAGGGGTCTTTGGGGTTATCTCCAAATTGAGAGGGTTGTTTAACAGCTTAAGTCGTTGCGCAGGTCCTGGAGTATTGGGCTTTTCCCCTGTAGAAAACCATTCTATTTGAGATTGATCTTACAGCAAAGAACTTATCCTTACGCGAGTACATTGAGCCTCTACTACAAATTATGATGATTGTTGGGTTAGTTAGATGATCTGCGACATCAGAACATATAATCATGCTAGTCTGGCATATCGCAACGTATGATCAATGGCGATTCTCAAATGTGGTCGTCTGGAAATGTATCTAAACATCCTCGTCACCCTGTAGCCCCGGGATCGATATCGTGAAGCCTACAGCAAGTGGCAGATCATTTCTCGCTACGCAATATCGGGCTGGTCAAGAACAGGTGTACGGCTACTTACGTATCAGTGGCCCAAGGTTATTAGCTTATCGTAAAGTCGATGTTTATTCATTTGTGTTGGTAACAATTGATTCAAGAAATTCCACAAATGTTGGAACACAGGCGGAGAAAATTTAGTAATGAAAACTCTTTCACTGCCTAGCGATCACGCCTTACACGCGATTGCCTTAGCAGCCGGTAGATCATATTAGTGTTAAATAGGCGCCTGTATAGCTAGCGCCACACATGTCAATTGTACAGTAGCGCTGTGGGCAAAGGGTTTTTCGTTTTCTGATAGCAGATGGATCTGCGAATATCTCTGATGATTGAGTTCGATCCGATGATCATGGTCGAGTCTAACAGGGCTCGATCGAGTCCAGCAGTGGCTCCATCCAGTGGCAAAATTGCGAGATAGCTACTCCGTGATCCGAGTTCTTGGCAAGTTGCATGCAAGGCTGAATTTAGAATAAGCATTCTAGAAGGATGCCTAACATCCTTCATCATGACCGAGGCAAGCCGTTTAAAAGCGCTGTGCACTCACATTTTAAGCGACATGATTCCCAGGTGTACTCAGGCACGTCATCGGCGGGAATCCAACAACAGGTTAGCATCAATATAAGCAGGCCAATAATTTGGGAAAGCTTTCAGAGCCAAGTGATTCCTTTTTATGAACTGACTATGGCTAGACGTGAATAGGCAGGTGAGCGGACGGGGAGCCTGATGACTATTGACGTGGTCTGAGGCGAGTATGGTGATATAGCTAGGCATTTACACCCGTTGCATGTGTGTGGCAATACAAAGTTAAACAAGGATCTTCGGGGAGTACGGCCTTATGGTCAGGAGTAGCTTCCGTATTGGGTGTGGCTGTCGAAGCTTTGCGCTGCATGGAACACGATGCTGTTCATTACGCAACGTCGAGAGTGATCGTGAGCTTGTAGAGTACGAATCTCACTATATCACGCCATGGATAAAATACTTGGCGTTCCAATCAACCCCCTAGGTTACAATTCTGGTTCAGGTGACGGTCAACACCGACGTGGGATGCAATTGTCACGATGGGATGGTCAGCATCTAGATGAAGCATCCGTTCCAGAACCATGGGCCAGGTCCGCCCAACTCGCAGACTTGAAGCAGAGGATCAACAGGAGCCACTGCTAATATTGAAGAATAGTTAAAAACAAGGGCCTCGTATTACTGTCCCACGAGGCCGGGTCTATGCAGTCGGCCGCAGCCCGGGGAGACTTTTAACAAGCATTCCAGGGTGGGTAGAATTTGCAGGCTGGACGCGTGCCATTGGACCTAGGGAAATAAGCGTGCGATCACCTCAGATCGCGTCATCGTCCCGGTCACTTTAACTCGTACCAAAACGGGCCTTGAGCCGCAAGGTAAAGATTTTCATGACACATTAGCTTCTCGTGCCCCCCAAATAGAGTATACAGTGGAACGCAGCCTATTCGCTGGATCGCTGGGGCGTGGCACGATTCAGGGCCCGAGCCGTTAACTACTGGCGTCTGCTGCCAAAGCCCTGTTCCCAAATGTTTCTAGACTTTCGCGGATGCCCCAAGCGTGTAAGAGGGCTCCGCTTGGCAGTGGATACGAACAGTTTTTTTTTCATTTGCCTTCACATGGGGATGGATTTGATG